>JAQBSW010001064.1:0-151862 GCA_029291075.1 Eudiplozoon nipponicum | reverse complement strand
ATCTGTGTCAAACTCATATACAAATCTATTTATATTTAAAATTGCATGTAAGCAACAAAATGGGTCCCTACGTATACTTTTGGGTATATAATATATTAGCAATATTTTTTTTAAATTTAAATATTATTATTACTTATATATATATATATATATATATATATATATATATATATTTATTTATTTATTTTATTTATTTATACCAACATTATATATAAATATCCATTTATATATACGTCTTCACGCTATATCTTATGCATATATAGCTGAGCATATAAGCAAAAAGAATGGAAAATCTTGTTACAACGTCATTTTCAGACAAGCAGCTGATGGACAGCTGCCGTGTGATGGGACAAGTGAGAATCCATCAATCAAGGGCAAACATCGGTGCACCTGCAAAGGTAAAGAATACAAGATTTTGCCAACCTACGAGTGCTATCAATTGTACCGCACAAGGAACGGGCGGCGAAATTCAAAACAAGAGGACAACTCATCCGAAGTGACTGAACACAAAAAAGGAAAATCGGAAAATCTGGCTCCAACGTCATCTGGAGACGAGCAGCTGACGGAAAGCTTCCGAGTGAAGCGACTAGTGAGATCCCATCAATCAATTCAGAACACCAACTGTGCATGTGGAAATGTAAAGGATTCAATATTTTATCAACCTACGAGTGCTATCAATTGTCCCTTACGAGGAAAGGGCTGCGAAATTCAAAACAAGAGGACAACTCATCCGAAGGGACTGAACACAAAAAAGGAAAAAATTTGGAAAATCTGGTTTCAACGTCATCTGGAGACGAGCAGCTGATGAACAGCTTCCGAGTGAAGCGACAAATGAGAACCCATGAATCAATGCAAAACACCAACTGTGCATGTGGAAATGTAAAGGATACAAGATTTTACCCACCTACGACTGCTATCAATTGTCCCACACAAGCAAAATGCGGGGGAAAAAACAAGCAGAACAAATTTTTCACAAAAGTGACACTCAAAGTCGAGTGGATTTCCGGTTGTTTGTTAAAGCAACAATTGAAAAATGGCGGAAGCTGTTAGTTTCCACATCCTTAATCGACAGCCAAAAGCACAAAATTCGATTTTACATGACTTCAACATATACTGGAAATTTTTGTGCTTGTGTATTTGAATTCATGAGAGAGAGAGAGTGTGTGTGTGTTTGTGTGTTCTCGCATCCCCTTTGTTGTTGCATAAAGTATATTTTTAATCCAACCCGATCAACGTTGCTTTTCAAAGAATACTTTATTTAATAGCAGACATTGCAATCAAGTTGACTTCTAGCGAAAAATAGCCATTCACAATTCTGCTGTGTGTGCATCAATTAATAAATGATTGATTTCTCGGTTCAAATTAAAAGGCATAAACTTTCCAAAACAGAAAAAAGTCTTTAAAAAACTTTTTCACAAATAGGAGCGATTAATTACGGCAATTCATAGTTGATCCCTTTCGTATATAACTCAATGTAACTATTCAGATTTGTACGTTTCATATTTGCCAGTGGTGTTGATTTAAACATGCAACAGGTGTATTTCATTTGTTCTAGGAAAAAGTGAAGATACACACATTAAAAGGAACATGTTGCGCGACAGGGAATAGATTATTTACCCGATTTGTGAGTTGTTTAAATCCACTGTCTTCATGATTTCGCCATATATTTCGATCTCCGGGCATGGAGATCTTTTTCAATGGTAGGCACATCACCCACTAAGTAGACAATCGATATGTCCACAATCCGAACATCAGGTAGATACACGCATTAATTGGATCGGTATATTTGACAATAGTTTAATCTTTACATAAAATTAACAAAATGTGTCAGTCAGGGACGCATGCGCTTTGTGTTCAATGACTGTTAATTGATAGATGCCGGAAGTACGTCCTAAGCGGCCTACATTGCTGGTCAAGTAATGCAATACAAACCGACAATGCGATCTTCATATAACAACCTGGCCCCTTTAAGGGCATACATTTATCAGTTTAAACTCGGTGTTGTACAGTGTAGACAAGGCAATTCATCCAGTAGACCGGTTTCGTCGTTATTGGGAACTCATCACGAACTGGCCAGAATTTGCCGCGGACAGGACTCGAACCTGGGCCTGTCTGCTTCGGAGTCTGGTGCTCCAACAACTGAGTCGACTGGCGTTGTCAACCGACTAGCTGATGAAACAGCGACGATGTAGCGGTAAATTGCGGTACATATGCGAAAAACGAGTAGCTCAATTTGACAATGCTTCCATGAAATCCAGGATTTGGACTCTCTGCTCGCATGATCATAAAACACCAGCGTGAAGCACGGGTTAGTGATGCACGCGCAGACTGTGGCCAAAATATTGTCGGACTTTTAAACAAATCTGGTGAAAATGGCAGGAAACGTGGACCGGAAATTGACCGTAGCAAGAATGGGAACACGAATGGATTTTATTTATAATTTTTTCCTGTGTCGCTCTTTCCACGCGCATTTAGCCATACACAGTCTGTGAGACTTCTCATCGGCCGTCCTCTAACTGCTGAAACCTACCGCTCACCGAAACGGAATATAATTTGTCATTTGCTACTACAACAGAAATGTGGCCTATCACTTGGAAAGACACATTTTAATTCTCATTCTAAATGCAAATCGCTGGCGATGCATATTTCTGTAACATTTACATTTTCTTTACGCAGGTGCAAGTGATGACAAAAATGTGCACATAAAAAGATGAACACAATTATTTCCAAAATGCACCGAATTGAAAAATAATAAATACCTATACGCTGCGCAACATCGATTTTAACGTTGCCGACCAGTGAACTCGAATCATAGGTGCAGAAAACTATAGAATATTTCTGTTTTTTAACAGGAGACAGAGAAAACTAGACAACAGCCAAGTATATAGTGGGTAAAAGGCGTAACACCGGCTCCTACTGATGAGTCGCCTGTTAGCACGAAACGAATGTGCACGAAATTATACTTTCCGTTCATGCTGCCTTTGGTTTATCCTTCTGGACACTACGGAACTAATTTGTTACTAGTTTCGCAACACGTAATACATACTTGCATATATATTAGATCTTCGCAACAAACAGTATTTAACTGTTATACATTGAATTCAATGATGTCATGCTCACCGCGAAATGTGATAACTGATATCGATCAAAGCCAGAGTGTATGGATTTACTGGAGTAACAGGTGTACAGAAATTGTTGTAATTCTCAATTTCGGTGAACTATAGCATAAATTGGAAACCATAGTGTTAGTACAATGTACCTTTTCGGTACTATAATGTTGGTTTCGGGTACTGATACAATAGTCATAGTTTCGGTACCATTTGCAGACTCGGAATATATATTATATAATGTGAGTTAGCGTTGATATCGCATTGTCGAGACTATACGATGTTAGCTACTCTACTGCAGGTCTACACATTCGTCAAGGAGAGTGTATCGTCCTATTTTCTCACATGCCTCACGCAAATATATAGTGGTTTAATGGCGTAATACCGGATCCTACTGGTGAGTCGCCAGTTAACACGAAACGAAAGTGCATGAGATTATACTTTCGGTTCATGCTGCCTTTGGGTTATCCTTCTGGTCGTATTTGAACTAAGTAATTACTAGGTGCTCAACACCTAATACACAATTGTATATATACTAGTTCTCCGCCCCAAACAGTGTCTAAGACACCATCCAATCTGTGCAACTGGCAGCAGAAACCAACCCTACGAGTCCGTGACCCTTATCTAATTAACTTTCATAAAAGCTAAATCTTTTTACAACTTATCCGTGATATTGCATCAGACGCCATCCTTGTATTGGACAAAAAGCTCACCGTAAAAATTAATTTTACAAAAGCTGCTTTTATATTCTTAATGCAGCATCATCATCATCATCATCCTGGGTGGCGTGTTGTCTGTTCTGTAATAAAAAAAATTGGAGATGCCGAGTTTGAACTTTAAAAAGACAGTGGTGCAACGCAAGTTCCGCCTGATTGAAAGACACCCCAAAAAACCAATCCGTGTGTAACTGAAAGCTTCGTGCATTTTGCAGTTTGGGTAGTGTATTGGAGGAGTTAAAAGATTGAAGTAAATGTGCCCCGGCGCCAAAAATTATGGTACGTACTTTATGAGCGCCTTATAAGTGCAAAATTCGTCCACTTGATTAATTGTTTTCGCCATCTTATGCACAGTTTAGTTTATTCTAACAATATATATATATATATATATCATGCACAGCAATAAAAAAAGTCATTAGTAACTTCTGTTCTGCTGACATATAACTATTACAAATATAACCGACAAAAAAGATAAATTTACAAAAATAATTAATGATAATGACAAAAATACTAATTCAGGCAAAAAGATTATTTACAGGGTGATTCATGCGAGGGAGAATCAAGTAAATATCGATATATTAACTAAGATAACGGACAGAAGTTGTGGGGAACTAAACCTCCATACAACACCATTATGGCCAAGTTGGCTTCAAGGGATGGTGACATGGAAAATAAAACTTCGCGATAGTTTTCATTGTGTCATATCATAAACGCAACGAAATCGCACAACTAGGCCTGCCCAACTACGAAAAGACTGTTGAGAGGGTGATTCTGCTAGAAATCTGCAACAAGACTGCCACTAAGCTCGACTAGATGCCATATCGCGCAAGGAGTCCAACCAGGAAATATGATGCGCACATGGACCCCATCCAGGGAGACACTAAGGTCCATTGCTATAAAATTTGAATGTGGTTGACGTTAGTTCATCTGCAAAGTTGAAATCTGTCCACTTTGTTTCTTACGCCAATCTGACGCTGGAAGAGAGAATAATTCTCTACTGGGAAAGGCCCGTAGCCATAGACAATCAGGCCTGACGACCGGCGGCGAAAAGCTAGTCAGCCCGGGAATAAAATCATGAATCCTGCCGGGCTTAAATGGACACAGCCATCATCCCAATTCATGTGGCGCCTCGAGTCTTCTCATAGTAAAGTTGTGTTAATTCACTGTAGACCTTAACGCGACCAGAAGTGTATGCGTAGAGAACGTGAATAATAATTACAAATTTGGTGGATATGATATGTTTCCACGTTGTGATCCACCGAGTCAGATGCACCCTTGAAGTCTAAGAAGACGTCGAGTGTGGAGCGGCGAAATACAAGTCGCTGTTCAAGAGCTTGCATTGAGGTGAACCTATCATCCATAAAACCTCGTCCTGACCGGAATCCGGCTTGTTCTCCTCTGGTATGTGATTCACACGAAGCGCTAAGACGACGTAAGGCAATCGAAGTAAACAACCCAAGCTAGGCTAAAATCACGGAAATCATTGGGGCCTGCAGCTTTGCGACGTTTTACGAATAGGATTGCATTCTTTAATTCTAATTCTGATAGTTCTTCGAGACTGTCGTTCCACATTTTCGGTACAGACGTACCTTCGAGAATCGGAATTAATGCATGTGCTCAGATTTTTGAAAGGTTCAGTCCACCTTTAAAGACGACATTTCATTATCAATTACAAGGTTATTGTTACAATTATTTATTGTCTCGCCAACCACTTATTTTTTTTGGACCTGTTTCGCGAATACATTAAAATAAACATCGGCGTGTACCGAATGCGTATGCGTCTGCCGTCTCTTCAGCCTCTCGGCTGAAAAAGCTTCGGTTTCTGAGATAAGGATAATGCAGATTCGTGGATTTTAAGCTCGAGAAACCGCCGTGGAGCCAGAGGTGCGATGCCTATAACGTGTAGACAAGGATAGTGCACCCAGTTCTGAAATGCCACATGAAGCCTCTATTCCGATCTCAGATACGCAACATACATGGATTTCAAAGGTATCCAACGTACGTGAACAGGCTCTTGTTGCCAAATTTGTTTTAAAGCACGCACATTAAATACAGTGACGTGAAAACCTAATCTAAGTTTAATCAATGTTAATCTACTTGAACTATTTGCGATATTTGATAGTCCGATATTGGGCCCAATGATAAGTTCAGCATCCACCCTATTCATAGTCTCTAAACGAAATATGTGAACGTAGAGAGAATGTGAAAAACGGAAACCAATCAATTGCGTGCGTCACATTGGTATCCGTTTTCATGCTCTCTCTATGTTCACTTATTTCTATCTTGTTTAACTTTCCAATTTATATGCCAAGATATGTTTATTAGTAGATAATTGGGAGACAATGCAAGAATACAAACGTTTTTGTTTTTACACACAGGAAGGGTACAATAAACTTTATTAAAGCTCGCATTTCAAAATATATATATATATATATATATATATATATATATATATATATATATATATATATATATATATATATATTCTTATAATTAGGAAAACACAAATAACAAAGTGGATAAAGGCCATTTATTTCGTGAATACTAATCATCTCTTATACAATCATACATATTTATACATTTTGGCTTTTCAATTGATTATACTAGTGGTAACAAATCTGACTCGTTTTTACTGCTGTTTCTTGTTTTGACTGGTTGGTGAGTGTATATGCGTTTATGTTTGTGTGTATGCGTGTTTGCATGTAAAGGTCATTCTCGCAGTATTGCGAAGTGATGTCTGATATCTTGTCATTATTGTTTTGATAGCTTGAGAATTAACCATATATATATATATATATATATATATATATATATATATATATATATATATATATAATGTAGTCAAATTCAAATTAGTTTAAAGATGGAAAAAGAAGGCCGTTTCAGTCCGTAGCTAAGCAATGTTAATCAACAGAATTGCCAAAATAAATAAATTTGTGCTAATTTTAATTCTACCAACTTGATATCAATTTCTGTTGTCACGACGAGCGCGATAGATTATTGTACAACTTTTAAATACTCTAAGTGAATAGCATTTGAGGTAAATATAAAGTAAACATACAAATTGGTCACCTGTCGTTGTGGGGTGAATCATACTGTTGGAGCGATGACTTGTACGCCTTTAGGGTTCATTGGACGATACCAGTAGAGCTTCACCGCGGTTACAGTTTCTTGTATCAGGCAGGCCTTGCACTATGAAACGGCGAACTAACGCTCGTCTATAGCCAACACAGAACTGCGATTTTAGTGATTATGAAGTAGTGAAACATCTCTACACAATTCTTTAAATCATGTTTGCGTGCTTGAAGTAAACACCAATCCAATTTTATTTAACCAGTCGTCAAAAAATATAACAAAACTACACAATACTCACGAAAATTTGATTATAACGTAGTAGCACTAGTACGTGGAGACACTCAAGCACAACAACAGGCAGATAGACTAACGTGGGGTTAGTCTAATTATTGCTAGAACAAACTCTGGGAACTAGGCTGCTTCTTCAATTCTACCTACCTCCGATGGTGTATAGCCTCCGATGTTGCGTTCGCCCTAGACTGCTTTGGATTCCAGTTTCAGAATCAATTGTCAAAATCTCTCGCATCACGCAGCAGTCACACATTTTACAGAGTAGCCTTTTGAACGGCCGAAACGGTTCCACGGTGAATACGGTGAGAATCCTTCACAACATCAAAATGATAACAGATGATGCTATACTTCTTTATCGTCAACAGAGGCTGACCCTTACCATCCAACACTGCGATGACTGCATCCGTCACCATGTCAGTGGACAAAGGGGGAGCGGCTACATAATTCACTCAACTACCTTTTCATCATAAAGCGCAGACGTAAAAGTAGTAAAAAGGCATTGCTTAACCGTACCACACCGACCTATGATAGAAATAAATTGATGCGATACTCGATATTGCATAATTACCGGATTCGTGTGTTGACTAACACGGATACCGTGTCCAGGTTTTGCTCTATTTGATCGAAAATTATCGGTGTCCATTCTTGTGAACATTTTTCAGTCCACAGCTCATTCTACCCAATAAATGCATCGCGATGTGAAAAGTGCAAAACTTAAATTAAACTGCATCAATCAAAGTTACGGCTGGCTATTCTCGCAAAATCTACTGACGTTCCCGAAGGTCACCATTATCACCGTGCACAGAACTACATAAGACATTATTAATTATTTTTTTTACTGAAATACAACGATCAGACAAAAAACCAGAAGTCCAGGAAAATAGGAAAAAATAGTAATGAACATGAAAAAATAATAATTTAGCAAAACAATTGCTGGAAATTGATTTATGATGGCAAGGATCAGGTTAAAATAAGTTCATTTACTTGGATAGCAAAAAGGAAGTTAGGCAAATTAAACCTCTACACAACACCATTATGGCCAAGTTAGCTTCAAAGCAAGACGGCATCGGAAAAACAGCTTCCTTGCGAGTGTCACGGTATCACGTTTTAAACACTTCAAAACAAAACCGCGCAGCTAACAATGTCCAACTAAGAAAAGAAAGTTACGGAGACGATTTTACTAGACATCGACAAAAAGATAGTCATTGAGCTCGACTCGATGCCATAACACGCAGAGTTTCCAACCAAGGTCTATGATGCGCATATGGATCCCATTCAGGTAGACGAAGGGGTTAGTAAGTTAGTTAGTCAGTTAGTCGGTCATTGAGTTGGTTATTTAGTTAGTAAGTCAGTCAGTAAGTTAATTACTTAAATAGTTAGTTAGTTAATTATTTAGTTAGTTAGTAAATTAGTTATTTATTTAGTTAGTTAATTAATTAAAGAGTTTGTTAGTTAATCAAATTATTAATTAATTATTGAGTTACTTAGTTAGTTAGTAAATTAACTAATTAGTTAGTTAGTTAGTTAGTCATCCAGGTAGTTAATTACTTAGTTAATTATTTAATTGATAATTTAGTAAGTTAATTATTTATCTGTTTAGTTAGTTAGTTAGAGAGTTAGCTAGTCAATTAATTAATTAATTAATTATTCATTTGTTTAGCTAGTTAGTAATTTAATTAATCATTTAATCAGTTATTTAATTAGTTATTTAATTATTTAATTAAGTGGTTAGCTAGGTAATTAATTAATTAATTAATTATTCGTTTGTTTAGTTATTAAATAATTTAATTAGTCATTTAGTAAATTATTTAATCAGATAGATAATTGGTGAGATAATTATTTAATTATTCAGCTAGTTAGATAGTTAATCAGTTAGACAATTAAGTAGTTAGTTAGTAATTTAATTAGTAATTTAGGAAGTTAATAATTTATCAATTTGGTTAGTCAGTTAGATAGATAGTTATTCGGTTAGTTTATTAATTAATTAACCAGTTAGTTAGTTAATTAATTAATTAGTAAGTTATTTAGTTAGTTAGTAATTTAATTAATCACTCAGTAAGTTATCTATTTAGTCAGTTGGTTAGTTAATCAGTCAATTAATTAGTTAGTTAGCCAGTTAAATTATTAATTAATTAATTAATTAGTTATTTATGTGGTTATTCAGTTACTTAATTAAGTAGTTAGTTAGTAATTTTGCTAATCATTAATTAAGTTAATTATTTATCTATTTAGTTAGTTAGTTAGCTAGATATTTAGTCAGCTAGTTAATTAATAACTTAATCAGTTAGTTAGTTAGTAATTTAATTAATTATTTAGTAAGATATTTATTTATTTTGTTTGTTTGTTTGTTACTTATTCAAATAATTAATCAATTAATTAATTAGTTAGTTAGTTAGTTAGTTAGTTATTTAGTTAGTTAGTTAGTTAGTTAAATAGTTAGTTAGTAATTTATATAATGATTTAGTAAGTTAATTATTTATCTATTTAGTTAGTTAGTTAGATATTTAGTCGGTTATTTAGTTAATTAATTAATCAGTTAGTTAATTTGTTAATTTGTTTCGTTAGTTAGTTAGCTAGCTAGCTAGTTAGTTAGTTCGTTAGGTAGTAGTCTAATTTTCTTTGTTACCTTGACGTGCTTGATAATGCGAGCATTCCATTTCCTGTTTTCAAGGCAATCAAGTAGAGGCGGTTTTCTAAGACGCGTCCTAATCAAGCTTTGGTAATATCGACGTTAATTGCGTTTTGTGTAATCAATTGAATTTTGGCTAGGCGTCGGCTTCTGAAAAACATTTACCAATGTCTAACTTAGCGTTTTGACATTTATGATCGAGGTTCAAGTGTCCATTATGAAAAAAACACAACTACCTATTTAGGCTACTTTTTATTTTCCTTTGCGCATTCGTTGCCTATTAACTTGCTATGTAAAATAGATGCGTTTGGAGCCCTTTTTAATGCCATCTTTTAAATGTATACTTAATCATCTTCAGGACGCAAAACCTAAACGGATGTTGTTTTCTGCTAGTTTCTAGACAAGGATGATCACTACACTCTAAGAAAAAGGATTAAAGAAGTTATGTTGACTCTACGACAGAATGTCCATCAATTAGTAAAACCCTCCTTGATTTATCAGCGTATATTTAAAAAAAATCTAAATGCCTGCATATCGATCTACGCATTTCTCGACTGGACCAACAATCAACCAATCTACACATACACATATTGGCATATAATTATTTCACAAATTCTGTTCTAGTTATCTTTCTGGCTGCCAAAGAAATCACCTTTGCGCATACACACGGAGGAAAAACCCTATATTTCTCCAACTTTGTATATCCCCCTACCTAAACACCTCTCATCCAACAGAGTTAAGTCAAATACCATTTATCTCTACATGTATTCATTTAAATATAAATTTATATATATATATATATATATATATATATATATATATATAATATCAAGATCGCAACCTTGATTATTTTAATTGTTATCATCGCCTGTACAACTAATGTTCGTTCGATTATATAAATGATCATTTCCATACTACTTGCCCATGTAGTGTGGTGTCTGTAGAAAAATGACCGATTTTTGATGGTTAGTTGGATATTTGGGAATACTTGGATGTCAAATGAGCTCAACCTAAATAGAAAAATAGACCAACCGAGTCATTAATTAGTATATAACTGAAAATTATGTGTAGTGTGCGGCAGGATGGTTGAGTGGTTAGAACACCGGATTCCGAAGCAGACGTGTCCAGGTTCAAGCCCTGTCCGCGGTAAAATTCTGGCCAGTGCGTGATGAGTTTCCAAGAAGGACGAAACCGATCTACTGGATCAATTGCCTTTTCTACACTGTACGATTCTTAATTTATACTGCCAAATTTTGGTATTGAATGGGTCAGAGGCTTATATCAAGATCGAAAATTTGATTATAATAATTGTTATCACCACCCGTGCAACCAATGTTCGTTTAATTCTAAATATATCTGTTTTTACTTTATATCTATTCATTTACTTATTTCTCCACCAAATTTCCTTTAATAAATATGTGAACTATTTACAACTTTTACAAATTTATCATATTTAGATAACCACTCCGTTACCATAGAAATGCGATTCTTAATAATGTTCATAGTGATCTTTCCATGTGCAAATATAAAAATCAATTTTATGAAATGTAATATCTGCCTCTATCTCATATTCTTATCAAGTAACTAATACAATTATTTCGTATATATATATATATATATATATATATATATATATATATATATACATATATATATATATATGTACGTTCTTTCGTTCGAATAATTAACTGCCAGGTCGATTTAAATTAATCGACAACTTACGCGTATATTAGTAAATTAAATGTGACAATTTGCCGTAAGTCAACCTGGTCTGCACAATATTTGCATTAAAGCAGTTTTGTACAATTAGCCATAGTTCATGGCTGTATTTCAAGAGCTGACACACTGGTTGTTCTAGATTCGAAATTCGACAATGTAAAACCCAAAAAAACTACAGTACAATGGCTATCCTAGACTATTGTTATAATGAATGTTGCGATCTTGATATAAGCATCTGACCCATTAATTACTTACATATGTCAGTATAAGCTAAGAATTGTATAGTGTAGAAAAGACAATTCATCCAGTAAACCGGTTTCGTCCATATTGGGAACTCATCAAGTACTGGCCAGAATTTGCCGCGGACAGGGCTCGAACCTGGGCACGTCTGCTTGGAATCTGGTGCTCTAATCACTGAGCCACCCTGCCGCACACTACACCAAACACAATCATCAGTTATATACAAACTAATGTAACTTGGTTAGTCTATTTTTAATCAAGGTGGAGCTCAAATGACATGCATTTAGACCCAAAGTTCCAACTAGCCAATAAGGACGAAACCGGTCTACTGTATGAATTGCCTTTTCTACACTATACAACTCTTAGTTTATACTGATATATGTAATCAATTAATGGGTCAGGTGTTTATATCAAGATCGCAACTTTGATTATATTATTTATTATCACCGCCCGCGCAACCAATGTTCGTTTAACCCTAAATTATTGATTGAGTCAATTATTAAAAGCGGAAACCCAAACAAACAGACGTGTGGAGGGCCACAATAGAAAGCAATTTACTCAAACAACCCATTTAAGGAGAACGCTGTCTCCCGCTCAACGCAGAAGCAAGTTGAACCCGCCTTAACATGCACATTTAAGGCAGTCAAGATATATTTGCCATTAAAGGTAACGCAGATAAGGAGAAACAGCGGCTACGGTCGATCTTAAAAAGTGTCTATCGAAAAAAGGCAAAAGTTGTAGATCACCTCACATTTGTCGAATCAAAAATGGTAAATGCGTGTCTGCAATTGCACAACATATCATCGAAGTCCCACACGTGTGTGTGCTTAATTAATTACTAAATTCAGAAACAAAATTGTGCTTGTCACATACGAAAGCCTATGGAAACACAAACTGCAGCCTGATTTATTTTAGCTTTGATGTTGAATTTTATTTGTTGTTTCATGCAATATTTAGTTTAAAACGACGGCATATATATATATATATATATATATATATATATATATATATATATATATATATAGAAAAGTATTATTGTTATACTTAAAATCAATATCACTTCCCCAGGTGGCATATTGTATATTTTTGTAGTGCAAAATCGGGGACAACTAGTTGGGAAGTTAGGTCGAAAACGATAATTAATAGAAACCATCCGTAGTGAGGCCTGATGAAAACGAACTAGTTTGTATGCAATTTAAAATCGCATGCATAAACCAGCTTCAGTGGTGTTTGAATTGAGTTTCGACACTTTGAACCAAATGAACTGGAATTGAAGTTCCGGTCGTGGCATTACTGGCAACTAAATAATGAGTCACTAACAAGATCGAAACATAGCAAGTTGAGGTCTTTCGCGTGCTATCATGTGTCCTGCATAGTTTAAACTGACAAAATATATAGAAATACATTTGCCTACGCAATCAAATTTTAAATTCAATATATAGAGAGAGAAAGAAAGAGAAAGAGATAGAAAGAGAGAGTGAGACTGAGAGACAGAGAGAGACAGAGATAGAGAGAAAGATAGAGACAGAGAGAGAGGGAGAGTGAGAGAGGGAGAGAGGGAGAGAGTAAAGGAGAGAAAGAATGAGAGAGGGAGAGAAGAGAGAGAGATAGAGAGAGGGAGAGAAGAGAGAGAGATAGAGAGAGGGAGAGAGAGAGGATTAATTCGCAGCATGAACTTGCGGAATTTTTTATATTTTGCGTTCTTCTGAATGTGCGCTCTCCGACATTTGTTATTTTATAATATTTACAGTTCATCCAACCGTACCTCATTACCTATGCAGTACCACATATTTCAGTATAGTTGAGATAGAGTCAAAAGTAAATGGCCTTTTGAAATGATATTTTATGATAAAGTTATGCTTCGATGCATAAAATAGTTATTTATTTTATATTACCAATGCACGAAATTGGCATTTACATTATTTAGATAAGGCGCAACAGAAATACGCAATTAGGATTCCAATTTAGAAAATGCTACCTGATAATTAATAAGCTAAACAAAGAATAGATGAAAAATGTATCTGCCCAACGTCTTTCGACTTATATAGATCGAAATTGCAGTTTCTTGTTTATAAAAAATATGTACATTCATAAAAATTCTTCAATTTAACAAACTAAAAGCTTTTAATATGAGTTCGATAACGAAGAATCACGGAACTGGGACTAGAACGAGGTTATCTGCGATTAGTTCGACTATTGTGAGAGGCTTGAAGACAACTCTTTTTATTCTACAAAGAATTCAAGATATATAATCTTGATATTAACACCCGTCCAACTATTTACACACATTTTTCAGAAAAATACTAAGCATTGTATAATGTAGAAAGGGTAATCTGCCGAGTAGACCGGGTTCCTTCTTAATGAAAACTCCTCAAGTACTGTCGAAGATTTTTCCGCGGAGAGGACTCCAACCTGGGCACGTCTGCTTCGCGGCATTTTTCACTTTAATAATTCAACCACCTTGCCGTGTTTCAACATTATACATTAATTAGTCTATAAAGTCAAATATATATATATATATATATATATATATGAGCTTGATGTTTATACCAAGATCCCAACTAAAATTTAAAGGATTTGTCATCACCGCCAACGCAACCAATAATCATTTAAGATATATACTCATTTACTAAACACAGAGTGAAATGTCGCTTAAGAAGAAGAAGGAATTCTATGTTTCGTGCGCATAAATGGGAGAAAAATTCTAATTCATTGATCATTTAAATTTTTTGTTGTCAAATATTTTTGTCTGGATTAGCATGCGAACTCGTAAATGAATGGAACATGCACTTTATTTTAAATCTTTAAATTTCTTTTATGCATCTTTTATGTTTTTGGCCGTGTGTACGATTATCTGCAATTTATAAAGTTTGTACAGTTTTCATGCTCGTGTTTTTAAGTCGTTCGTTGTACTTGTAAATTCGGTAATACTTTTGACTAGAAGCTGCCTAGCGAAGACGACTGCAAGTACGGATGACCGTTGTAAACATTTAAAAATTTACCCTCGCCTTGTACATTCTGAAGCTCGAAACAATTCACTGGCATGTCTATTTATTGCTTTTTATATTATTATATTTTATAGATCATGTACATTTAAAAAAAATCTTTCCGCCATTTTCTTGTGCGGGACAAATGGTAGCACTCGTAGGTCGGTTAAAATTTGAATCCTTAGCATTTCCAAGTGCACAGTTGGTGTTTGGCCATGATTGATGGGCTCTCACTTGTCCCTTCATTTTAAAACTTTTCGTCAGCTGCTGATTTGAAAATGACGTTGGAACCAGATTTTCAGAATTTTCGGGACTTCATTTCCAGTCCCATCTTCAGATTTGACAACATACTCACAGGAAAAAAAACAACTTTTGGCAAATGTTGTTCAAGATTTTACCTATCTACGAGTGCTATAAATTGTCCCGCACAAGGAAATGACGGCAGGATAAAAAATTAAGAAGGATAGCACCGCGAAATATACATCAAAATTTAATTATGTACAAGTTGTTTTAAATAAAATTGACGCACTCTCTAATTTGATTGTAATTTTGCTTGACCTAAAACGAGCACTTGTCGTCTTCCTAAACAAAGATTCTGTATACATTGTAGCTTAGGATAGTAATGCAAATCTATTTTTGCAAATTAAAAACACATGTTAATATCGGAAATTGTCTAAGAAAAACTATATTTGTTAATGTAAATAACCGAAAAGTTGTAAGTAGTCTGTTATTTTAACACGATATTGCATAAATTGGTCATACTTTAGAAACAAAATATTTTTCAACAATTTAACAATCCGTGTGTTGTAAAAATGACCTTTTAAGTGCTATATTTGACAGCATTTTTCTTATTTTAATCTAAATCCAATGCATCCAATTTTACTTTTTATATTTTGTTACAGCTAAACTCATACATTGGTATGAGTGTCATATTTGTGCTAATTATAGGGGTACTACAAAAGTTTTGTAAAGGCGTAGTGAAATTTACGTAGGCCGATCGACCAGACGGTTAATTACTCGAATGAGAGAACATTGCAACTTGAACGCCTGTTTTAAATCAAATGGTGAATACACGTCTGCTATTGCGCAACACATCATCGAAACATCGCACGTATGTTCTCCAGACGTAGCATTCAAAGTAATTACTAAATGCAAAAACAAAAGAGAGCTAGCCACATACGAAGCCTTATGGATAGACAAATTGCAGCCTAATTTATGCAAGCAGAAGAAGCATGTTCAGGCATTGATCTTGAACTGGATGTGACGCACGCAATTGATTAGTTTCCGTTTTTCACACTTTCTCGATGTTCACATATTTCTATCTTGTTTTGCTATCCAATTTATATATAAATATATGTTCATTAGTGGATACTTGAGGAGATGATGAGAAAGAAGACTTTCTTGTATCTGATAAAATTTCTTTTTTTTTGCACATAGGAAGGGTAAATTGAAATTTATATGATTTAAATGTACCAGACTTCTGGACATGATACAAGCACCACCAGTTTCGTACCAAGACGGGCAAAACGAAAGAGTGCAATTATTTTATGAATCGGGTGTGCAGAAGTAACATGCACGCATAAATATGTGAGAGGTATTTCGTAATACGGTACAGGTTACTTTATAGAAAATCAACAGTAGTAGAGGGGATTGCAACATGCAGAGAAGATTGACTGCCATAGACGCACGCGTCACGTGTTTACTGGCTACTTCTAAACATAAGCCAGCAAAATGGTAGGAACCCAGTCTGCATTTGGTTACGTAAAGTGGAAAACGCGGGCAATGCCTCGGTGCCAACTTCGAAGATGCTCACTCGCAAGCAATAATCGCTAAATATTACAACTTGTTTGTTATCATGTTATGATTAACAAGAAATATAAACATAGTTGTCTATCGAGACCAGAGTAGAAAGCCTTTGCTCGAGCAACAGGTGTTTAGAGATGGCTGTAGTACTCAGTTCAGATGAAATGTAGCAAATCGCCAGATTCATGTAGGTCGTACCCTTCACAGTTTCGTTATGTTTACATAAATATAGTGGTTTCTTCTCTATTCTATTCCATTCTAACCATATTGATTGAGAAAGCTGTTTAAAAATTGGTATTCGCTGCTTCACGCTTGCTTACCCAACCAGTGCGTAGAAGGTTTGTAACACCTGGTGAGATGTAAGCGATATTGTTGTCTTCCTCGTCAAAAATGACTGCAAAAATGCTGACTGACGAGAGCCCAATTGATGCTGCTGTACCACTCGTTCGTCTCAGCAATTTTAAGTCACACCCCAATGCCTTTTGAGCAACTTCGTCTTTTGATAGTGCAGATAGATTGGAAACGGATGACGCCGCGATTTCGAGTGTTGATGAACGAGGAAACGGTTCTGAGGAAACAGACGACGCTATGATGGCCTGATTTGCACCCATTGTAAGCTCTTTTTTGCTTAGTCCTCTCGCCAGCTTGACTTTCGACTCGGACTTTATAGACTCTGACATGAGACATGTTCAAGCAACGCGTATGAAAATTTAGCAAAAATTATATTTTTTTATTGCCATAAAGTTAGCTGTGCTGACAGCTTTAAGTGAATTGATAGCAAACAGCTTCTAATACAATTAGAAAATCATTAATTGTGCGGGTTATAATAAGAATTGTTTAAATCAAGTTGGCAATCTTGAAGTAAACACCAATCTCATTGCTTCATTGTTCGACGACTGGTTAAATAAAATGGGATTGGTGTTTACTTCAGGCTAACAAACTTGATTTAAAGAACTGTTACCACCACCTGTGCAATCATTGATCGTTTAATTGTATTACGCATTCGAATTGTTTTTCTACTTTATATTCAATGGATGATATTTCGTTTAACCCTTCTGAACGTCTCCTTTACTAAAAGCCAAGATCCCCGACGCAAATTGGCACAGTAATTAAATTAGAATCCGTTTATCCAATAATTAATGTTTCGATTTTTGTCTTTTATATATTTATATGAAAACACAATATATCTCTTAAATACACACATAGAAGATATGAAATTCTGTATCGCCTAAAATAAATAAACGCCCTTATTAATGAAGTACGTATAGAGGTGATAATGTGTATCTGCATATAATTCGGTAAATCAGGGGCATCCAAGCTATCATTGGAGCAATTATAGCTTACTTCGCTAGACATAAATCTGAGCATAATTAAATGAGAGAAAAACAAAAGAACTCTCATTTAGACACTGTGTCGTGTTGGGCTAGAAATATTGTTTTTTGTTGAAATTAAGGTCGCGCTTCGTGAAGACGACGACCGTAAATGTTAGTCGAAATGTCTTCCCCAAAGAAATACAAGAACGAAGAAAACTATTTGGGTTTTTAAAACTAATTCAAAACGTACTATTATCACCCAGAGTAGACAGTTAGAAAATACTTTTACACCATGTGTAATTCTCACTTTTCTCGTTCTCCTCTTACAAACATTGTCAGTAAACTCCTCTAAACATTGGAAATCCTCGGCATGTAAAAGAAAAAGTAACATGAGTCTCAACTTCGTTTTATCTCTAATCAGATCAAATATGGGTCTAAATCATGATTCAATATTTCCTTCCCATTAAAACAAAAGTTAATGAGATATAAAATAATAATTCAAATAAAGCAGAACTCTAAATATACAACATTTAGGAAATAAAAAATCACTGATTGTGCGGGTGGTGGTAACAGTTCTTTAAAACAAGTTTGCGAGCTTGAAGTAAACACTAATCTCATTATATTTAACCAGTCGTCGAACAACATCGCAAAACTACCGCCAGTCGCAATGCACTGATGCGTTTCGACCTTCCATGATCATCATCAGAGTACGATGGCAAACTGACTAGCGAGGATCAAACCGCATTGCATGTATATATGGGAAGCAAAATTAGATATGCAGCTCTCACCTCTAGTAGTCTCGCGAACATTGTACCTGACTGGAAATGTCGGCTGCAAAATTTCTATGCAGTCACGAACATTGGCTGTTTTTAGCTTTCGCCACATATACATATGTATAGACAATACAATTAAACAATAATTGATTGCGCGGGTGGTGGTAACAATACTTTAAATCAGTGCTGTCCTTCTTGTTGTGGATTTGACCGCATTTTTCTTGTGCGGGACAATTGATAGCACTCGCAGGTCGGTAAAATCTTGAATCCTGTACATTTCCAGGTGCACCGATTATTGGTCTTGATTGATGGCTTCTCACTTGTCCCTTCATTTTTAAGCCCTGCCTCAACTGCTTGTCTGAAAATGACGTTGAAAAATCATTGTTCTAACGTCCTTTTCAGACAAACAGTTAATGTTCGTGACTGCATGGAAATTGTGCAGCCGACATTTCCAGTCAAGTACAATGTATACGAGACTACTAGAGGTGAGAACCGCATATCTAATTTGATTACCATATATATGCCATGCGAATCGATCTTAGCTAGTCAGTTTGTCGTCGTACTCTGCTGATAATCATGGAAGGTCAAAACGCGTGAGTGCGTGCGACTGATGGTAGTTTTGCTATGTTGTTCGATAACTTGTTAAATACAATGAGATTGGTGTTTACTCCATGCTCGCTAACTTGATTTAACAAATTGAGGAATTACATCATCATCATCATCATGTCCAGCCACACAAAAGTCGAGTGACTAATGTTTCACTGCCATATAACCATAAGAAGTGAAAAAAAGTATATAAGTGAATTTAGATAAATTATTATTGAGATTTACGAGAGAGGGAGAGGGGTAGAGAGAGAGAAGGAAAACCTTGCTACTATGAGTAAATTTATCAGGATAACTCACAGAAATGAGACAACTAAACCTCTCCACAACACCATTATGGCCAAGTTAGCATTCGGGCAAGGCGACATCAGCAACACAGCTTCCTTGCGGATTTCACCGTATCACGTCATAAACAAGCCGAACCTCGCAGCTAACTTTACCCTACTAAGAACAGAAAGTTACGAAGATGATTCTACTATACATCTGCAACAAGATCGCCACTGAGCTCGATTCGCTGCCATATCGCTAAGAGTTTCTAACCAAGAACTGTGATGTGCACGAGGACCCCATCCCGGCAGACGAGTGGATCCTATACTACCCAATTTGGATGTAAGTGACTTTAATTGTTTCTGCCATGTCAAAATCTACCCACCTTGTTTCTTACGCCAATTTGGTGCTGGATGAGAGAACAGAGCTCTATTGGGCAATCGGAATGAGGGCATACGCAAAAACGTGACCGAGCCAACGAAGTTGATGGAGCCTTATTTGCTTTTCTAAAGACGAGCACTTATTGTCAGATCCAAAAATACGTCTACGGATGTCAATGTTAGTTATTCGTTGTTGGTAGCCAACATGTGCTATACTTCTCAAACAACGATGATCGAATGCCTGTAAGCGTCTCAGATCATCAACTCTAAGAGGCGAAGTTTCACTAGCGTATAGTAAGACTGCGCGTACAGATCCATTGTAAACACGACCTTTAAGGCAAAGTGAAATATTCGCGTTTCTCCATAAATGACGAAGGTTCGAGAAAGCTAATCTAGCTTTCGCGATCCGTATCTCACCTCGTCGGACATATTGCCTACGTTATTGATAGAGCTCCCAAGATATGTAAACCTGTCGACTATGTCAAGATCTTCATTCTGCAGTCGCAACGTTGGAGTGAGTATTGGGTGATCCTGTAACAGTATCTTACATTTAGAGGGTGCGAATTTCATACCGAAAGACAGAACAACGTCAGCTAATCTATTTAAGGTGGTCTGGGCAGCATGCTGATTGTCGAATAATAGTACGATATCGTCCGCATAGTCAAAATTGACTAGTTTATCTCCCAGGAGAACTTCAACTCCAGCGTCCTGAATGTGCGGGAGAGTGTTGTTCATTATAGCATCGATTACAAAATTAAACAAAAATGGGGAAAGTGGACAGCCTTGACGAACACCACTGCTGGCTGTAAAGTTATACGTTAATTCGTTGTAAACCTTAACGCGACCAGAAGTATTTGTGTAGAGAGCTCGTATAATATTAACAAATTTAGTGGGCACACCGCTTTTCGACAAGATATGAAATAAAACATTGCGATCCACCGAATCAAATGCACCCTTGAAGTCTAGAAAGACGACTATTGTGGGACGGTGATATAAATGTCTCTGTTCGAGAACTTGCCTTAACGCAAAAATATTATCTATACAACCTCGTCCTGCGCGGAATCCGACCTGTTCTTCTCTTGTTTGTGATTCACGTGAAGCGCTAAGACGACGTAGGATAATCGAAGCAAATAACCTTGATACGACCGGAGTCAAACTTATACCACGATGGTTATCGCACGAATAACGATTGCCTTTTTTGAAGATGGAATGATGGTCGACTCATTCTAGTCAAGTGGTACGGTTTCCTCATTCCATATAGTATGAAAAAGTTTGGTCAACGCTCTTGAAATTACATCGCCACCATCCATAAACAATCCCGGAAGCAGATCATCGGGGCCGGCGGCTTTGCGGCGCTTAAGAGATAGGATTGCATCGCGTACTTCTAACTCGGATGGTTCTTCAAGACTAACATTCCACACTGTTGATGCAGACATGCTTTCGGGAAGCGGAACTGACGCGGGTGGCCAAAGAAAATTGATCTCTAAAGTGTTCAGCCCACCTGTCAAGACGACTTATTTTATCGGTTATTAATTCATTCTTACTATCATTTATAGTTTCGCTAACTTTTAACTTTCTCGGACCTGTTGTGCGTATAAGTTGGAACAAACAGCGACTGTTACCTGACGCGAAAGCTACTTTCATTTCTTCAGCCTTTCTGCTCCAAAAGTTTTCGAGATCGCCTTTTAGACTGCGCTTAAGTTGGCGTCTTATATTGTGACGGGTATTATTATGAGTCGAGCCAGGTGGAATTTGGCGCCTTATTTCGAGTATCTCCATAGATTTTACAGAGAGCCAGTGATTATTTCTACGGGGGCCTGCTATGCCACATACCGTATTACCTGCATTGTGCATAGTGGAACTTATCTTGGACCAAAGTATATTCGGATTTTTGCCATTCAGACCAGTTTGATTAGCCTTAAGAATATTTTCATAGTTTTGTCGGATGGACGGTTGTTCGAGTTTGCCTACATCAATTTGGGGTTTATTCTTAATTATTTTCCCGAAAAACTTTAGAGCAAATCTACAACGGATAAGTGCATGGTCCGAGTCGACATAAGTGTTCCAAAAAGAGCGACAAGCCTGGATGCAACCACGCCATCTATAACTAATTGCTACATGATCTATTTGAGTCCACCGTTGTCCGGGTGCTGGAGGACGCCATGTAGCACAACGTTTAACACTACGTCTGAAATTTGTACTACTTAAATATAGTCTATGTTCAGCGCAGCTATCCAAAAACCGTTCACCATTATCATTGCGAGTCGAGCTTAGAGTGTATCTTCCACCTAAATGAAATTCTGTGTTGCTTAAGCGACCAACTTTCATGTCACCCATACCCTGGACTATATCCGAACTTCGTGCTTTACTTAGTAAGGAGCTTAATTCGGAGTAAAAAGCGTCCTTACTTTCTTCTGTGCTGCAATCGGTAGGAGCATATGCAGATACAACGAAGAGGCAACGATGATAACGGTTTTTTGCTTTGATTTTAGTAGATGTATTTAAACGTGCCGCACACAATCGACTATTTAAAGGGATCCATTCAATTAAGCAAGCTTCAGCTCGCGCGCTAAGGGCAATACCAACGCCCCATTTACCGGCTTGAGAGGACTCTGTGGAACCAGATGTTCGAAGCCAATAACGCGTAGATAGGGATGGTGCAACTAGTTCTGTAATACACGTAGGATCCTGTACTCTGGTTTCAGATACGCAACATATGTCGATTTCTAATTTATCCAACGTACGAGCAAGAGATTCTTGCTGTCCAAGTTGTTTTAATGTTCGCACATTAAATGCGCCTACGTTAAAACCTAACTTAGGTTTAATGAATGATCGTCTACAAGAACCATTTTCGATATTTGGCAACCTAGTATTGGGCTCAGTGTTATGATCTAAACCAACCATATTTATAGTATCTAAAAGAGAGTTATTGTAAGATTGAGAAGAGGAAGGGGAAGGAAAGGACGCAGAATCGAATATAGAGTTGGAGTTGCCTGCAGTAGCCTGTTTTCGCTTATCCACCCTGCACGGCTCAGCAGATAAGGCGACCCTTTTTATACTGCGCGACGGCCGATGCAGTATGTAATTATTGTAAGTTGTACTTGTCATGGTTATATGTGGACTGTAAAAGAACACTAGGTCGCCCATTCCTAGTGATGGTTTTTATTCTGAGTTTTCCTTCTCCTAGATAGTCTGCCAACCAAAGCTGATGAGCAGTATCTGCCCAGATGCCAGTGGCCAGAGTTTCCTTCAGCAGCCGAAACTTGCCCCTCACGTCTGGAACGCTTGCTCTCATTCCGTCACTACACATTTAACAAAAGTTACAGTGCAGTTAGACCAAACTCGAGGCTTCACATGAAACGGGATGATGGCTGTCCCTTTAAGGCCCGGCAAGGTTCATGTTACCAATCCCGAGTCGACTAGCTTGAGCCCGCCGGTCGTCAAGCCGGAATTTCTATGGCTACGGAATTACACTTATTTTAAGCAAAATTCTATAAATGAAATGTACACCAATTTCGCTACGATTAAATCTTTAACCCGCGTACGCTTATTGTACTGATTGAACATTGCGAGTTCATATGTCATACATAAATACTGTTTAGCAGAAATAAATTTGGGCAATACTGGATATTTAAATGATGAATCTCGTTGCGCAGTGCTGTCCTTCTTGTTATTGATTTGACGGCATTTTTCTTTTGCGGGACAATTGATAGCACTCTTAGGTCGGTAAAATCTTGAATTTCGATCATTTTCAGGTGATTTGATTTTTGGCCTCGATTGATGGGTTCCCACTTGTCCCTTCTTTTTTAAGCCTTACATCGGCTGGTTGTCTGAAAATGACGTTGGGAGAAGAACAATAGAAAATCTTCTTCCAACGTTATTTTCAGACAACCAGCTGATGGAAGGCTTAAAAAAGAAGGGACAAGTGAGAACCCATCAATCGAGGCCAAAAATCCAATCATCTGAAAATGATCTAAATTCAAGATTTTACCGACTTAAGAGTGCTTTAAATTGTCCCGCACAAGAAAAATGCGGTCCAATCCACAATACTGGATATTGTCTAATTACTTGATCCTTATTCCGAATAATAGGTGTTTGATCCCCGTTTTTATTCTCTGAATAATTTTTTGTTATATTTTCCGGTATCCTTATTCAGTCTTTTGCCAATCACACAATATAAATACAAACTAACAGAACAAGAATGAAATTTAATTCAAACCGCTCTTTTGATACTTGTTATAGTGTCATTTAATAATAGCTACTGACATTTCACTAGATAGGCACGCGTCGCGTATTCGAAGTATTCAGTTAAATTTAATGAAACTACAATGACTGATTTATTTTACATTTGTAACTGTGTCTCTGGTTAATCGTGTTTAGAAAGATGCAGCGACACATTGACGTTGTACACTCACGCCTGATTATTTAAATAAATACACAATAAATTTAAATCAAAGGTATTTAACTTCAGTATAAACAAGATTGAAAAGAATGTTTCTCTGCGTGAGGGAGGGCTACTGTCATAATATTACCCTTTTCAAAATGACTTTGATCGTGCTCTGGCTTTCCCGTCGAAATTGTTTCGCAGCCTGAAAAATGCTGTTTAGTTTCATTCATCTAGTTAAAACTGGTGAATTAATAAATGTTTGCTCGTACTGTTGTCTCCATTTTCAATTCACAATTCTACCTTGTGCTTGTCTAGGAAACCAGTTCCGAAGAGGGTAAAGCGCTTCAATGAAATTTTTCGTCATTTTTAAAAAGATCTACCACCTCAGAATAAATGCCCTGCGTGTTATCACAGAAAAATTGCACGCATTTATGCAGAAATTATCTATCAATGCATAGGCACGCCTTAATGTAGTTTTAAAACGTGCAATAATATGTTGAATCTGCGCAATTTGCGTTTTCTCGGGTTGTCGCTTTGCACTATCCGTTCGCAAAGATCAGATTGATCCGCATTTCCAATTAAGCATCTTTAATATAATAATAATATGTTGAATCTGCGCAATTTGCGTTTTCGCGGGTTGTCGCTTTGCACTATCCGTTCGCAAAGATCAGATTGATCCCCATTTCCAAGTAAGCATCTTTAATATAATAATAATATGTTGAATCTGCGCAATTTGCGTTTTCGCGGGTTGTCGCTTTGCACTATCCGTTCGCAAAGATCAGATTGATCCGCATTTCCAATTAAGCATCTGTTTCGTCTTCGTTCAGGCTGGATGCGGATTCGTCGCTCTTCTCCGACGGCTTTAACATCATCATCATCATCATCAATCATACACAGGAAATGAGATAGGATCTAATCTTCGTGGCCAGTCAACGTAGACTAGATTGGACCTCCTTCCCAGTGGTTAGTATGGACGATGTTGAAGCCTTCGTAGGAAAGGGACGAATCACCATCCAGCTTGAACCGAGACTAAACGGATGCGCCATTGGAAATCATTATCAGTCGAATCTTTGCGTCAACGCAAATGTCGCGGATACTCGACATATGAAGCCCGTATTGCGCAACTTTTCAAGGCTTATTTGCAATATGATGGTGGCACTTGACAGAGCGATGTGTAGGAATGTGTTCATCACAAGTTAATTGAACGTAGTTGACTGCTACGTGTTATTTGATGTGCAATTGATAGTGTGGACCCCGACAGGGACAATTGCATTTGTGTCGTGTTCAAACCACGGTGTGCCTAAAAATGAGGCCGAGGTTGACCACAAATAAGGCAGGATGGAGTTGTAGCTCGAAAGTCTACAATAATGAATGCCGTCGTGCTCAACGAGGTGATGAGTGTTCGTAGCAGTAAACGATGACCCGTCAACTTGCATTAATGAATACTGCTTGAAAGCGCACGTTTTCTTACCTCTTTTTTTAAACTTGAACAGTTCCGGGTACATGTAAGAAAAAAGGCATAACGAGTTCGCTGCCAACCGAATGGTGACCGACTTCTCAAGATTTAGGCAATGCTTCGCATCTAATTCTGCATACGCTGATGTAACCTCCAGTCCGTCGTCGTACCCGCGGTCATCTGAAATGGAAATACACGTATTGTACACAAAACTATGAGGAAACATGAAATAGGGATTAGTAAAATGTGCAATAAAATAATAAAATAATGACAGGCTTAGATCCGCCGAAGGCGGAAATATGAAATTTTTCGCGTTCGGTGCTCTAATCAGGCAAAACATGCTCTCCAACCTGGCACTCATCCACTGCAATACCCGTGTCGCGCACTCTACATAATGAACAGTCACAGCCCAACTTATAGGGCCTATATGATATCTTTTTCGGCAGGAACTCGTCAAGTACTTGCGAGAATTTTGCGGCGACCGTTGCACGATCTACGGCCACATTTACTACCAAGTGCTGCATTCATCTATTCCACCAGCCTTGTCGCGCACAGCACGCCAATTCGCAGTATACATCAGCATACGTTTGGGTTTGCATTTCATTCAGGTGGCAAATTCGAAACCAACCACTTCTGATTTGTCATAATAAAATAGACAACCTACCAGCATATGGATATTTCAAGGCAGAATTTTGTTCCCAATAAGGACGAAAGCTGCAAACTTGATGAAATATTATTGCTACTTTACGCACTGTTTAGTTTAAACTGCAAAATATGTGAAATTTCAATTCAATGTCATTTCCTCAGGTGGCATAGTGTCGGTCGTATGAAACATCGAGGGTGGCTAGTTGGAAAAATTGTTAAAAGAGATGCAATTTAAGCTATACACCGGAGAAAGGCTAAGCGAAGGAGATAAGAGTAAGTATGTAACAGACAAATCCTTTTAGTATGCTGGTGAGGAGAAGGAGGGATGTTGCTATGGGGTAGTGCAAGACCCCGAGGCAAATGGTCCCCGTGTCGAGTTCCAGTTTCGGCTAATTATGGTAAGTACATGACGATTTTCGAATAAGAACAAACCAAGGTCTACTTTATGAATTGCGTTTGCTACATTTATATATATATATATATATATATATATATATACTCTATGTACATCTATATACATATATGTCCCATATATACATGTATATATATAGATACACATATACATATATACAAGTATGTAAACAAAAACATATATATACACATATATACATATAAATATATAAATATATATATATATACAAATATATATATATACATATTAACTTATGTACATATAAATATGCATATATATACATATATATACATATAATTAAATATATATATATATATATATATATATATATATATATTATTTCTTATTAGGAGGAAAAAAGCACACTAATAAAATAGTGTCTAATTACCATTTAATTCGAGACTGCTAAACAACACTTTAAAAACGTTCATTTATAGACATCCAGGGTTTACAACCACCGACACCCAGCCTAAACATTAAAAAGTTTCATCAACATGATATTCTATTTGACTGACTACGAATCACAAAACCCAACAACAGTCTACTAGCATCTAGGCAAGGCCAAACACCTCCCTGGACCAGACTCAACAAACATTCGACCGAATTACGGTTAAATACTGTTTGTTGCGAAGAACTAATATATATGCAAGTATGTATTAGGTTTTGAGAACCTAGTAACAAATTAGTTCAGTTGTGACCAGAAGGATAAACCAAAGACAGCATGAACGGAAGGTATAATCTCATGTGCACATTGGTTTCGTGCTTACTGGCGATTCATCAGTAGGAGCCGTTATTACGCCAAAACGAAGACAAAATCGATGCGTTTATAGAAATGGTGATCAATCGGATCTTTGCGCAACTGATAGTGCAAAGCCACAACCCGTGAATGCAATTCGCGGAGAGTCAGCTCAGAATTTGCATGAGATTATACTTTCCGTTCATGCTGCCTTTGGTTTATCCTTCTGGTCACAACTGAACTAATTTGTTACTAGGTTCGCAAAACCTAATACATACTTGCATATATATTAGTTCTTCGCAACAAACAGTATTTAACTGTAATATATTGAATTGAATGATGTCATGCTTACCGCGAAATGTGATAACTGATATCGATGAAGGCCAGAGTGTATGGTTTAACTGGAGTAACAGGTGTTCGGAAATTGTTGTAATTCTCAATTTGGGTGAACTTTAGCATAAATTTATATCCATCAGGTTGGTATCATGTACCGACTCGGAAACCATAGTGTTAGTATCCAGTACTCATCGATTTCAAAAAAGGTATCAGTTACTAACACAATAGCCATAGTATTAGTATCCTTTACAGACTCGGTATATATATTATATAGTGTGAGTTAGCATTGAAGTCGTATTGTCGTTGACTTCAGATTATGTTAGCTTCACTATTACAGGTTTACACATTCGTCTAGGAGATTGTACCGTCCTATTATTCCACATTCTTCTACCAAATATATAGTGGTTAAAGGGCGTAATACCGGCTCCTACTGATGAGTCGCCAGTAAGCACGAAACGAATGTGCATGAGATTATACTTTCCGTTCATGCTGTCTTTGGTTTATCCTTCTGGTCACAAGTGAACTAATTCGACCGAATTGACAACAAATTGAAGGGGAAAATACAGCTGCAAATATGGCGACAGATATTTCAAAACAATATGCGCATTCAACACTGCAATCCGCAAACCCTGCGCTGTTACCACTTGGACAAAACAAAATTCAGGAACACGCCGAAACGAAAGAAGACACTCGGAGGTAAAACAGCGGTACATGCAGCACGTACGAAACGTTGGTTAACTTTTAATCCTTCAATACAAGAATGACCAGATCCTAGACATCAATTTGCAATACAGCGTAAAGGACTCCAACACACACACAGACACACTCACAGACACACACACACACACACAAACGCATACACACTTACTAATCAGCCCAAACAAGAAAAAGAAGTTGGCTGAGTCAGACTAGTGGCCACCCACTTAATCAAATCAAGACCCTGGATGCTTATAAATGAAAAATTGGAAAATGATGTTTAGTAGTCTCGAAATAAATGGCTATTATCCACTTTGTTATTAATGTGGAATATATATATATATATATATATATATATATATATATATATATATATATACTTAATAATTTCCATTGACTTTGACTATTATAAATAATAATTTTAAAAAAAACAAATTTAATAATCAGATGTATATTGATTGTGACAATGGCCAGTTGGTTTCCGGATGACTTAAATTCATATTACAATCTTTCAGTTATATCCACTGTGGGTTTTCGTTTGATTAAGTGAACGAGGACTAGTCCTATTTTCAGTTTCACCTCTATCATTTCGCAACAGCCCTTCGATTGATGGTGGTGGATTCCCGGTGGATTTGTGACTGCGTGTGGATATTCTTGCCTGTTTTTGAGTTCGCCTTCTTGTACAGGTCATTCACAGTTTATCACAAGGTGATAATTAATATTTAGGTTTTCCTTTGTTGATGGACTGATTTTGGTGCAGACAATAAACAGAAAGACGACTGAATAAACGTTGAATCAAGAGTAAATGTTATTGTGAAAGTATGGATAAACACGCTTCTACCTTCGACGGCTGATTCCAAACACAGATTATGACTATTAGAAGCAATTAGAAGAAGCAAAACCAGTGAGAGCAACTTCCGCTTGTCAGCACGACAAACTTAAAATTCATAAAAAAACGACAATCCCAGGAGCCCCTCCGATGCTATTCATAATCACAACAATAAACGTAACGCAACGCAACACGAACAGGCAAACTTTCTATCCAAACTACTTTAACAACTATGAAATGTCGTTTCCATCAAGGACTCTTTCGAGCTAGCAGAAGAACCGGATGAGAAAATTCATTGACTTGACGTCTGATTCGTATTTGAGCACACCCTACCGGAAAAATTAACGATTACTTTTTGTGATTCGATTATAAATGAGTTCCAAGATTTTCAAATAGATAGTAATGACCTGAAAGACCTCGTATTAGAAGGTACAAAAAAACTTAAAAATTACGTCTAAGGGTAAATATTTCCGACATTTCAATGGTGCAGCAATCGGAAGCTTCATTTCACCCCCTATGTCAGAAAAAAACATGCACCAGCCTGAAGAGTATAAACAAAACGTGCGTACCTCATAAAAGGCAAACTTTCTATCCAAACTACTTTACCAACTATGAAATGTCGTTTCCATCAAGGACTCTTTCGAGCTAGCAGAAGAACCAGATGAGAAAATTCATTGACTTGACGTCTGATTCGTATTTGAGCACACCATACCGGAAAAATTAACGATTACTTTTTGTGATTCGATTATAAATGAGTTCCAAGATTTTCAAATAGATAGTAATGACCTCAAACACCTCGTATTAGAAAGTACAAAAAAACTTAAAAAATTACGTCTAAGGGTAAATATTTCCGACATTTCAATGGTGCAGCAATCGGAAGCTTCATTTCACCCCCTATGTCAGAAAAAAACATGCACCAGCCTGAAGAGTATAAACAAAACGTGCGTACCTCATAAAAGGCAAACTTTCTATCCAAACTACTTTACCAACTATGAAATGTCGTTTCCATCAAGGACTCTTTTGAGCTAGCAGAAAAACCGGATGAGAACAAACATTCACTTGACGTCTGATTCGTATTTGAGCACACCCTACCGGAAAAAGTAACGATTACCTTATGTAATTCGATTATAAATGAGTTCCAAGATTTTCTAATAGATAGTAATGACCTCAAAAAAACTTAAAAATTACGTCTAAGGTTAAATATTTCCGACATTTCAATGGTGCAGCAATCGGCAGCTTCATTTCACCCCTTATGTCAGATAAAAACATGCACCAGCCAGAAGAGTATAAACAAAACGTGCGTACCTCATAAAAGGCATTTAAATTATCTAATATAGTACATCCCAAACACAGCAGATCCAACCGAATTCACCAACCAAGCCGATGAAGCCAATCCAGACACCGAATTCTCTCACGAACCAGAGAAAGTCAACACTTTTCTATTTTTTAACATCCAACTCACTGGTGATTTGGCACTGGCGATGCATCGAAAATCTACTTTACCCACAAAAGCAATGTGCCAAAAGGCCACAAACGAAGCCTAATTACCATCGTTGTGAACGAATCAGGATGATCTGCTCTACAGACAAGATCGAGAAAGAGCTATGCTACATGAAGAAACTTTTAATAATGCAAAACTACCCGGAGGTTATCGTGCGAACCTTATGCGATTCGTACTACATAGAATACCAATAAAAATGTTTCATTTAGAGGAGACCGACCAGTTTCAATAATTGCACAGCTGTTAAATTAGATGACAAAGGTAAATTTCCCTAGTGCAAAGTCAACATTACATTCAGCAAATTGAAAATCATAAAGATAGATATCATTAATCAAAAGCGAATTCTCGCAAATCCGTCATAATCTACAAATTTTATTGTACCTGTGGTTGTATATGTATGTTGAACTTACGAAAAGGCAATTAATCATCAGTATTAAAGAATATTTACTAAAGTAAATGGTTAAAACAGCCTGTCAACGTGAGAAAATTCTTAATAACGATTTGAAACAAAGTACAAAGGCAATTTCACGAATTTTACTGATCTACACAAAGCAAAGTCAGAGAAGGTATTGTACGAAGTCCTTTAAATTGAACAACAAGCACCCACCATACACGTTCAAATTTTTACCGAAATGATGTCCTAGCCGACTGGCCACATGCCACACTAACGAAAAACTGTGTGTTAGCATCCAGGTAACCCCGACCACACAGCTGAACGGCGTCAACAACCATTCGATCGGATTGGCAGCAAACGGAAATTATTTTTAACAATGACGGAATGTGCACGACAAGGTCAATGCTCGACACCGCAGTCTGCACGCCCAGCGTTGTTACCAGGGGGACAAAACTAGACGCAATGGCCAACATATGACAAGTCCGGTCAATCAGTCAACCCCATCGCTGTAGGCATCACCAAATCGCCAACTTCACTCGTCAATAGATTATGAATGACGCGTAAAAGCGCACGCGCAAAGCAACACGCAATCAACCACCAACAGTCGCATGGCTACCGTGAAGATGTAAATGTAGAACTGAAAATTCAGCCCCGCCCCCAACTGCATAACTGCAAAACCCAAAATGGATATAACTGAAAGATTGTAATTTGTGAGTTATCCCGAAATCAACCGTCCACTATTCATAATAGGCATTTTATTGATTTGTACATTTGTTTACAGTTCCTAAAACAACATATGCATAAATAATTTATGTGTTCCGAACCTAGTAACAAATTAGTTCAGTTGTGACCAAAAGGATAAACCAAAGGCAGCATGAACGGAAGGTATAATCTCATGTGCACATCGGTTTCGTGCTTACTGGCGACTCATCAGTAGGAGCCGTTATTACGCCAAAACGAAGACAAAATCGATGCGTTTATAGAAATGGTGATCAATTGGATCTTTGTGCAACTGATAGTGCAAAGCCACAACCCGTGAATGCAATTCGCGGAGAGTCCGCTCAGAACCCATCTTATAATTTGAGTCAGTGTTCATAGATGTATTGCAGACAACGAGGGTACTGTTCGCATAGTAACGCGTAAGTTAAATATACATTTTACCTATAACTGCAACGTCGTAAACGACAACCGTTGTAACAAATCCGTCATGCTGTACCTTGCTTTCATTTTTCACTCTTTTGTTCAACCCAGCCCAAAACTGAGCCACTTGCGCGTAATTGGCACCAACAACAATTTGACAGAAGGCCAAACGCGCCAATAAGTGTGACTGACACTAGATTGCGCATGTTGTCCATTTGGTTGGAAATTGGGATTGAGATATGCTTAAAATCCGCAAAACTAATGGTAATAACTCTTATCACAGCCCACGTTATGCATGCAGATTTCATTCAACAGCTTAACTAAAAAGCAAAATCGGTACAAAGACGTATAAATATGACTAGAATTTATTGTAATACAAGATGTGAGACCCTACAGTCTGCGAAAACCGAATATCAGCCTTTTAAAACTTTCTATTCATAGCGGATTCATCTCCGATTGTACGATTTCTGCCTTCCTCTAGTAATTAAACGTAGATTGGTTTCACTGGCAGTAAGAAAAATAGCTGTAATCAAGGTTGCGATCTTGATATAAACACCTGACCCATTAATTACTTACATATGTCAGTATAAGCTAAGAATTGTATAGTGTAGAAAAGGCAATTAATCCAGTAGACCAGTGTCGTTCTTATTGGGAAAACATCATGTACTGGCCAGAATTTTCCACGGACAGGACTCGAAAATGGGCACGTCTGCTTCGGAATCTGGTGCTCTAACCACTGAGCCATCCTGCCGCACACTACACTGCACACAATTTTCAGTTATATACTAACTAATGTAACTTGGTTAGTCTATTTTTCCTTTAGGTGGAGCTCATATGGCATCCATTTAGACCCAAAGTTCCAACTAACCATCCCCAATCTGTCATTACTGAACAGACACCACACTACATGGGGAAGTGGTATTGAAATGAACATTTACATAATTAAACGAACATTGGTTGCGCGGGTGGTGATAACAATTATTATAATCAAGGTTGCGGTCTTGATATAAACACCTGACCCATTAATTACTTACATATGTCAGTATAAACTAAGAATTGTATAGCGTAGAAAAGGCAATTCATCCAGTAGACCGGTTTCGTCCTTATTGGGAACTCATCATGTACTGACATATGTAAGTAATTAATGGATCAGGTGCTTATATCTAGACCGCTAATTGGTTAAGGCAATTGGTATCAACGCCGGCACAACAATAGTTCGTTTATTTTTCTAAACGTCTTCTTAGTTCTCATTACTTGTATCACTTGACTGCTACTATGACAAAAACAAGTTAAATCACCGATTAGTTACGCTATTTAGCACATATGTCGGTTATTTCTTGTCACGGTTGACTTGATCTGGAATTAATCTTTCATCTATGAAATCTTATGTGTGAGTCAAAACAGAGTTAGTTGTAATTCGCATGCCGAATATTTCCACTATCGATCCGTTGAACGATGTTGTTTTCGTCAGTTACTTGTTTTCTCAGCTAAACCCACAAGCTAACACCTCTCCAAGGGGTACGATGTGTGTCGTATAATGACGTTAAGTTAAAAGCAACACAACTAAGGATTCGACAGAAGAAAAAAAATCAGCAATTAACGTAGATGTACTACTCACAGGTCATGCTGTTAGTAGTAACAATTTTTTTAGTTCTGTACAAGGCAAAAACAGAAAAAAATGCTTCTGTCTTTTGAAGATATTGCAATTAATAAGCTGAACCCGTGCTAAAACATACAGGAAGTAATTCAAAAGGGAAATACATTGGACTGGAACAAAGTCTTAACTGACAGGCATTCAAAACTAGCCTACGTTCCGCAAAATACGACACACCCATCAATTACGGACGCACTCACAATGAAAGGGACGACCCACCATATTACGTTACGCAAAAGGCGTGGTCTAAATTTCGCAAAACAGAGACAGACATAGCGAAGAGGGGATTGGTTACGACAAATGTACAGTTGGGATTGGATGAACGAATATACTAACGAATCCAGAACAATGGCTGTAGATTATTATAATCAAGGTTGCGGTCTTGATTATAATAATTGTTATCACCACCCGCGCAACCAATGTTCGTTTAATGGCTGTAGATACTGGTAGAAATAAGATTTATTAATAAATTTTATTCCTTGGAATAAAAGTTGTGTTCGCATATTTAGAAAAAATGGTGAAACCTTTTACGATAAATCTATTGTAGTACCATGGTCATCCTATTTCACGAAAGACTATTAATGCATATATATATATATATATATATATATATATATATATATATATATATATATATATATATATATATATATATCGTTACAAGTTTCACCATTTTTTTAAATATGAGAACAAAACAACGTACTCCATGGAATAAAATTTATTAATAAATCTTATTTCTACCAGTATCTACAGCCATTATTCTGGATTCGTTAATATATTCGTTCATCAATCCCAAAAGTACATTTGTCGAAACCAATCCCTCCCTTAGCTATGTCTTGCTTTGTTTTGCGCAATTTAGACAACTCCTTTTGCGTCAAGTCATGTGGTGCGTCATCGCTTTCATTGCCAATATATACGCAATTAATGAGGTGCAGCTCCTGCACAAAAATCAGTAATTTGTGAACATGTACTACTCACAGGTCATGTTGTTAGTAGTAACAATTTTGCAGTTCTGTACAAGGCAAAATCGGAAAAAGTGCTTGTCTCTTGAAGCTTTTGCAATTAATAAGTTTAACCCCTGGTTAAACGTGCAGTAGGTAATTTAAAAATGCATCAAATTTGACTGGAACAGAACAGGTTTTAAAAAATTACATTTGTTTCAAAATAAGACACACCCATTAATTGCGCACAAATACCAAAAAAATATATATATATATATATATATATATATATATATATATATATATATATATATATATATATGACAAAATTTTCCTTATATTTATTAATAAATTCACGTAAAATTCAACTTGACAAGTTGTAGTATAATTTTGAGGGGATTTAGTGGGAGCTAAACACCCTAATATAATTTCTCATGATATAATAAAAAAAACATTTCACGAAACATATCTCAGCCTAACAGAAGCTTTACATTTTACAATCAGTCAGCTAATTCAATATTGCGCGATGTACAAACTTGGATTTGTTGCAAACCTGCTGACTAAGAAATAAGGGTTTAGCTATCAGCAGTTATTTGACAGATTTTATAGAAACTATTCTTTAAATAAAGTTTACGAGCTGATATAGACACCAATCGCGTTGTATTCAATAAGATGCACAACAAAGATTAACTACCGTCAGGCACAGGCAATGATGCGTTTCGACCTTTCATCAAATTCATCAGAGCGCGATGGAAAACGGTATCACAAATCCAAGAAAGCAAATTAGATGTGCACCTGTCATCTTTAATAGCATCGCACAAATTGAGCTTGACGGGAAACATAGCTGTATGGCAATTGAGGAGCCGACAAACATTAATCAGTCGCACAACGTGTATAATTTTGCGCTTTCAACACAAATGCATTGAGGGTTGATTCTCGCTAGTCAGCTTGCCGTTGTGCTCTGATGATGGTCATGGAAGGTCGAAGCGTGTCAATACGTGTGACTGACGGGAGTTTTGCTATGTTGTTCGACGACTGGATAAATACAATGGGATTGGTGCTTATTGCAAGCGTGCACACTTGATTTAAAGAGTTTATTCACCACGCGCGAAATTGACGACCGCCTTGGTACCCGTTAACAACTAAATTGGTATAGACCCAGAAGTGCTCGCGGGTGGCTGGTCAGCTCATCCAATACTATGCCCGAAACTGTGTACTTGATGAGTCAATCTGGGGCAACTGAAATGTTCAACCCTCGATATGCATGCATTTACAGTGGAGTCGACGTATAGTGAAGCCCTTAACATTGAGGTAAGTTAGACTTCAGCAAAAATGACATTAAAAGTCACATTCCACGTTCAAATTTATTGTGGGTTTGTGGCGTAGTACAGGCTACTACTTAAGAGTCTCTAGTAAGCAAGAAACGCATGTGAAAATGAGGCTATACCCTTTTTACACTTTTATAAGGACAGATCCCTCCGGTGCTATTTGAACTAAATTGTGACTCGGGACGCAATATTCAATAAACAATTGAATATATATATATATATATATATATATATATATATAATAGTTCTACAACGAAAAATAACGAAAAACATAATTGGAAAGAATTCTTACAAATTCAGAATTAAAGCATAATAGATGAATTTTGGTTCACACGAGAGCCATACCATGCTCGCCGACGACATACGGAGAGGTCGAAACGAGTATCTTATAACTTTTTAACTAGAAATACCAGATTCTGGTGATGTCAGTTTCATACTTGGTTCTCGCACTAAGATGATAAAATTTGTATCTAGGAAAATGAATATTAATGGCATAGCCATATTATCAACTCATTAAAGCACAAGGAATGATTTCTCTCATAGTCTATTCGAATAAATGCATACACGTTATTTTATACAAAATACATTTTATATTAGTTTGCAACCGATGGATACTATAAAATAACCAATATATATATATATATATATATATATATATATATATATATATATATATATATATATATATATATATATATATATATATATATAACTCGATATCAATAACGACCAACTGCTAGATGAAGAACAAAATAAACAGAAAGGTAAATTGCATATAATTACAAATTGTAGAAATATGAAACATCGGTGGGGCACAGGGTTATTAACGGAAATTATTTAAGTATCGATCGTGTCTTGTCTAGCAACTAGTAATGAGCGACCAATAAGAACGAAGTCACATTATTTCCTGAACTCCATTTCCAATCTTATGTTGTATATAGTTTTAGCAGACGAAATATACAACCAAATCTAATAAATATACTTTAACTTAATATTCTTTCGCCAGGTTGAATAGTTACCTTAATCAAAGTTTCGATCTCCATATAAACACCTGACCCATTATTTACATACATTTGTTAGAATAAACTAGGTACTGCATAGATTTGAAAAGACAATTCATCCAATAGATCGGTTTCGTCCTCATTGGGAACTCATCACGTACTTTTCAGAATTTGATGCGGACAGGGCTCGAACCTGGGCCCGTCTGCTCAGTGGTTAGAGCACTAGATTCCGAAGCAGACGTGTTCAGGTTTGAGCCCTGTCCGCGGCAAATTCTGAAAAGTACGTGATGAGTTCTAAAGCTGAAACCGGTCTACTGGATGGTTTTTCAATGCTCCTAACACTTAGTTTAAACTGAAAATGCATATATATATATATATATATATATATATATATATATATATATATATATATATATATACATATATATATGTATATATATACATATATATATACATATATATACATATATATACATATATATATATATGTATATATATACATATATATATATATGTATATATACATATATATATATACGTCTCTTCTCTCATATATATATACATATATATATACATATGTATATATATATGTATATGTATATATATATATAACTATTACCGCCTTCAATATTACCAATTCTCGCTTAAGTATCGACAATTCTAAATTATTTTTCGTTGCTTGTTTAGAAAAATATATTCAAAAAAACTTCTGGATTGACGTACCAAATTGAGTAAAAATATTTTCAGAAATTTTCAAAAAAAGAATTTTTACTTAAATCCACGTTTATTTTTTTATTACTTGTAAATGCGTTTATGGTTCAATTTGTGAGCCCTCCCCTACCTTACAGTCTGAGCAGATATTGAACGTGTACACGTAAGCAGTATTGAACTGATTATCACATGGAATTGATATTTACGATTGGTGCACAGTAAGAAATTCGTTAAATAAAGCACAAATTATTATAGTAATAAGAAACTAAGTAATCATTGATTACTAATTTTCCCAGCCGTCCTATCTCAAAACGCATATGTTATTTAAAAGTCAACATAAATTAAATCGTGTTTTAAACAACCTTTTTAGAAATGCATATCCTGACATAGTTTTTTGAAACAAAAGCCAAATGAACTAATAAAATAGTAGTGACGCCAAATCAACTAGAAGATTTATACTTGCAAATATCTCATTTCAACGATACAAATAATCGAGCAAATTAGTGGAACAATTATTAGCAACACTATGGTTGCCTAGTCGGTACATGGTTCCAACACTACGGACTTAACGATACGCGCTATTCTAGAAAGAAAACTCCTTTTATTCGCGATAAAAATTTGTCTCCGCCTCATGCATAATATCATGGAATATGACTAAATGTTATTAATATCGCCTAGATTGGTTAAGTTCTCGGGTTCCAGTCTAGAGTTACCCCGTTGAAGTCCCCGCGATTGATCATGTCAATAAATCTATAATTAAGACAAATTTAACTCTTCAGGATTAAATCAATCGCATGTTAAAAGTTTATAAGTGAGATAATAACGTATTGATTTTGATTCAAATTTACTGTTTAAATATTTTTTTTAAACTTTTCGCGTGAATGCAGAAACTACGCGTTACGCTTCAACCAGACTACAGATAAATATACTATTCTAGCCATTACGCGTCTATACAGAATTACAAAAAAAAGAACTAGCATTACCCAAAACACAAACATTTTAAATACGAAATAATTTTTATAAACCGAAATAAACACCATCAGTGCAAACCATTCAATATTTTATTGTACAGAGAATACTTCTGCCATATTATTTTGTCGAATTGCGCTGCATTTTTATCTAAACATCGCAAACTTGATTTTAGGAATTCTTATTACCACCCGCGCAATTGATTTTTCTTTTTGCAAACATTTATAAGTGTGGAAGTAGCTTAAAAATTGCATTATTGTTACTGCATAGATATTTCGCAGCCGACATTTCCAGTCGAGTACAATGTATGCAAAACTACCAGTGAGGAGAGCCGCACATCTAATTTTGCTTTCCATATATATATATGCAATGCGGTTTGATTCTCACTGGTCAGTTTGCCGACGTACTCTGATGATGATCGTGGAAGGTCGACACGCGTCCGTTCGTGTGCCTGACGGTAGTTTTGCTGTGTTGTTCGACGCCTGGTGAAATACAATTGGATTGGTGTTTACTTCAAGTTCGCAAACTTGATTTAAATAATTGTTACCACCACCCGCGCAATTTTTTTGCCTAATTTGCATAACATATATACCAGTGAAAATAGCTGAAAAATTGCATTATCGCCACTTCATAGATATTGTGTGGCCGCAATTTTCAGTCAAATATAATGTATCCAAGACTAGTAGGCGTGACAGACGTATAAAAGACTTTCAATGGTTTAAAATGTTTTGCGTATTGACCCTCGCTAGTGATTTTGCCATTGTGCTTTAATAATGACCATAGAAGTTCTAAATGCGTCATTACGCGTAATGGACGACAGTTCTTCTATTTTGCAACAGATTAAGCTAAATCAGCTTTGCTGGTAATTCAGGTTCGCAAACTTGACTCACACAACACTACTGAATAGTTAATCCACTGTATAGCTTGCTAAAATATAAGGCCGATGTTAATGTTTATTAAAAAACTGGATAAAAATCTCTCGGGAATATCACAAAGTATCTCTGAATCAAGGAAATGAAAGAAAACAAAGTTAACATATAACAAATTTTTGTATTCAATGCACACAGTAGAATATATATATATATATATATATATATATATATATCATGCGTGTATATCTATATGTAGATTTATATTTATATTTACGTTTATGAGTGAATTGAAAACAACAATTAAGTACATCTTAACAGAGGTTTTGCGGAAAATGAATAAACTAAGTATAAATGAATGCATATAAGCACGATAGTTTCTTTTTTTTGAGGATACTGCGTGAGATTGCTTTGATAGAGGAACTAGAAAATATATCTTAAAGCGATGAGATAGGAGATAAATAAAAAATCTCCAGAAATGAGGGCGAAAAATACGAAATACAAAAAGAAACTAATACGATAAATCAATTGAACGACAACTTTAAATAATATTTATACAAATCATTGATATCACCTTACTCACAATAAAATGGTTTCAATCTGTATTTGATTGTCTCTTTCCAATAAAAATTACGCATTATCATAAAAAATTACCACATAACCTGTAGTAGTGCAATTAGACAGAGCTGACTGTCTAGCTAAATCAGCGTACAGTTGTGCAGACGTATAACTGGCCGATTTCTCGGTTTATCATCGACCTTTTTATTTGTTAGTTAAAATTTCAATTTTAATAATCGAATACAATGTACATGTATACGTTTATTGTTTTAGATTGCCCAAGTGGTCTTAAGCGTTAGAAAAATTTGCGAACTTGAGGTAAACACCAATCCCATTATATTTAACCAGTCGTCGAGCGACATATCAAAGCTACTGCCAGTCGCACGCACTGACGCGTTTCGACCTTCCATGATCATCATCATGGTACGACGGCAAGTTGACTAGCGAGGATCAAACCGCAGTCCATATATGAGGAAAGCCAGATTAGATATGCTGCACTAACCTCTAGTAATTTCGCATACATTTTACTTGACTAGAACTGTCGGCCGTATACTTTCTATGCAGTCACGAACATAAACTGACTGCAGCTTTCGGCACACATAGAGAGAGAGAGCCGTGTATCTAATTTTTCTTTCCATTTATATGCAATGCGGTTTGATCCTCGCTAGTCAGTTTGCCGTCGTACTTTGATGATGATCATGGAAGGTTGAAACGCGTCAGTGCGTTGCGGCTGGCGGTAGTTTTGTTATGTTATTCAACGACTGCTTAAATACAATGGGATTGGTGTTTACTTCAAGCTGGCAAACTTGATTTAAATAATTTGTAACCACCAGCTGCGCAATCAATGATGGTTTAATTTATCTACAATTTCTGTTTAACTACAGAAATAATAATTAATTGTATGTGATTTTATATAAAAACCACCCACTCTCTAAGTGTAATAATATGTTTATTTGTGTTTTGGCGTGTGAAAATTTGACTAAATTTATATATTTGTGTACATTTATTATAATTAAATTGGGACTTATTTAGTTCCTCCGGGTGATCAGATTGGCGTACAGATAGTTGCGTAGAAATTATTTAATTATATTTATCATCGTGAACCATTGGCTGACATGACAAACTAAATTTGTTTGCTTTTCCATGAACACCGCACATTGCGAAATATTGTCGGAAAGAGTCAAACGATGCGACCGTTTAAGCCGACATTATTTCTTATAATTGTCTCGTAACTTTTATCAGTGAAGCGGTTACTTGTTTCTCTTAATTTCTCCGTTGAAATCGAAGCAGTCGCTCTAGCCACATTCGTTTAACTGGACAGAGTGTTGAAGGAGATTATCCGTGTTGACCACCACATGCTGCCGGTAGCAGAGAATATACAACAAAAGCTTTGACTATATTCCACCGAAAATGAGTAAGTTGATGAAAAACGTACCGCATTTCCTTAACTCGATCTGTGGCAGTGGCATCAGTTTCCATCGTACGCCTCCAGACGATCCACGTTGTTCTCTGCACACCGGCTGGTTGATTTCGCTACGATTGAAATAGCCACACAGAAACGATTCCCTCGAGGCAAGACTTGTACCAATGGAACTAGCTAAAATAAAGCATTTTCAACACGGAAATATGTTATACGTTTACACCGAATCAAATTTGATAACGATCTCAATCCAATGAGGTGAACACAACCTAAAAAACGCATAGCATGTGGAAAGGCATCCATAGCATAGACCAATGTAGGCGTTTATCGATCAAATTCCAAAAAGTAGCCAGGACTGACATTATGTGCTAAACACACTACATGTCGTCACACGGATGTACAACAAATACCCAGCATCATACATGGCGTAGGAAAAAGGACAATATACCTAGGTACCAAAACGTTTTTTTGCACCATAGCGCAAGATGTTTAGAGTTAAAACAACTAAGCTGTCCAATAATAAGAAGATCATGTTGTTTTTACGCTCCGTTTAGTCTACTTGAACATTATGTGTATATGTATATATATATATATATATATATATATATATATATATATCCTTTTGAAATGCGAGCTTTAATAAAATGCATTGTACCCTTCCTGAGTGCAAAAAATTTTTATCACATACAAGAAATATGTCTTTCTCGTTATCTCCTCAAGTTTCTACTAATGAACATATCTAAATATATTAATTGGAAAGAAAAACAAAACAGAAATATTTGAACATAGAGCGAGCGTGAAAAGCAGAAACCAACGAATTGCGTGCGTCACATCCAGTTCAACCTCAATGTCTGAACATGCTTCTTCGGCTTGCATAAATCCGGTTGCACTTTGTTTTAATGTCTAATGGCTATCTCAGACAATTAATTGAATCAATTATTATAAAGGGAATTAATCAGAAACAGACGTATTATGGGCCAGAAAACAAAAAAGTCTACCTTAACATCCCATTTAAGTAAGATGCAGTTTCCCGAATGGCAAAAAAGAAAGTTGAAGCAGCATTAACACGCCCATTTAATGCAGGCAAACTACGAGGGTTATTTAGGGTAACACACTTGCCTTTACCAGCAATCAAAGAGAAACAGCCGTTAATGTCGCTATCAAATATTATTTACGAATATACATGCACAAGTTGTCGATCAACTTACGTAGGCCGATCGACCAGACGGTTAATTACTCGAATGAGAGAACATTGCAACTTAAACGCCTGTTTTAAATCAAATGGTGAATGCACGTCTGCTATTGCGTAACACATCATAGAAACATCGCACGTATGTTCTCCAGACATAGCATTCATAGTTATTACTAAATGCAAAAACAAAAGGGCGCCAGCCACATACGAAGCCTTATGGATAAACAAATTACAGTCGGATTTATGCAAGCAGAAGAAGCACGTACAGACATTGAGCTAGAAATGGAAGTGTCGTACGCTGTTGATTGGTTTCCGTTCTTCACACTCTCTCTATGTTCACATATTTCTATCTGGTTTTAAAGATATGCCCATTAGTAGATATTTGAGGAGATTATGCGTAAGAAATATTTCTTGTATCTGATAAAAATTTTTAAATTAAAAGTATTTCTTTTGTTTTACACATAGGAAGAGTACTATATATATATATATATATATATATATATATATATATATACGTGTATATATATAGTACAAATCTTGCCATTAGAAGTCATTTCAATAAAACTACCCCAAGTTAAAAGGTGTCTGTTGTGACAATTGTTGTCCACAACCCGCGCAATTTTTATTTATTTAACAATTTGCTCTTCACTTTGAATAATGAATAAATCTATCAAAATGAAGATGAAAAACACCTGACGCATTTTCAGGACAACTGGAATTATCCGCAGAATTGCCAGCCGCACCAGAAGAAGAAAGCAACCCGGCTGCTATTGAGTCAGAACAATTGAACGGCTTCGCTGCAGAGAACGGCGCCAACGATGAGGACGAGGATAAGGAGAGCATTGCTGCTGCTGTTGATGTCACTAAAGATGAGGATGATGATGATGATGCCGATGCTGACGATGATGTAGCTGCTCCATAGCTTGTCATCAAAACAGACGGCAAGTGGATTGGTAGGGCAGCATGCACCCTGGCCAATTCCAGGTTCTCGCGCGTACGGCGCTGCTGCGCGGCAATTCGACTTTTTTCGCGCCGATGTTGAACATTGACGCTGTTTCCCGAACACAGTTCAGGCCTACACAAATATGGCGCAGTCGTCTAACCAAGAGGAAGTAAAAGACACACAGGAAAAGCTATATATTGTGGTTGCTAGGCGACATCATACAAGCATAACGTCAGTGTCAACTGAGCACTGCATAAGATGAGTAGTCACCTGGACCACCAGATCGTGGATTTGCACTTAGTGAACAACTGCTCAGAGATACGCGTGAGTGCTGCGTGCAGGATGTGAGCCAACAATACATACATGATTAAGGATCGCTAAGTTTATTACCTAAGCTGCAGAACCCGCACATTGTATAGTGTTCTATTATTTATACTAACTAATCGTTAACTAAATTTGCAATGTATATATATATATATATATATATATATATATATATATTACGCGGTATATTTTTTCTAAGGAAGACAAAGCACATTAATAACAATGTGAATAATGGCAATTTATGTCGAGACTACCCAACTTCACTTTACAATCTTTCGTTTATTAACATCCCGGGTTTTCAATTGACAACGTGGGTGGCAACTAGTCTGACTCGATTTTACTTTTATTTCTTGTTCTGGCAGATCAGTAAGTGTGCAAGCGTTTGTGTCGGTTCGCGTGTACAGGTCTGTCTCGCTGTATTGCAAAGTGACATCTGCCAACTAGTCAGTCTTGTATTGATGGATTGAGAGTTTACCAAGTGTTCGCGTTGTGGGCAGTTACGTGTACGGTTTTTTTTCGTTTTTCATTTCGCCTCGCTCCTCAATTTTGCTTTTTTTCAATCTTGAATACTCATATACTTTAGAAATGTGACATGTTTGGTCTTGCCTGGATGCAAGTAAATTTCTGTTGGATTTCGTGGTTCGTGGCCAGTCGATTTTACTATCATGTTGACGAAGTTTTTGAATACTTAAGCCAGGTGCTTGTTGTTTAATATAAAGGGCTTACTATATATATATATATATATATATATATATATATATATATATATATATAATCTTTCTGATTTTGCTATGTAAGATTTGATAAATTTGTCAAAATGTCTGTGTGTCCCGTTTCCAATATATGATCAGAAGTAGCTGATTTTCTTGACGGTGCCAAGCCTTTTTAATCACTTTCTGTGATATATGTTGATGGATTCTGCTGATCAATTGCTTCTTCGTATGACCAATATATTTGCTACCGCATATACATTATTTGTTATTAATGTGCTTTTCCTTCCTAATAAGACATATACTGTGCTATATTCGAAGGCAACGGACATAATAAGAATATATATTTATATATATATATATATATATATATATATATATATATATATATATATCAATGCTTCGTTGTTTTTTTGATCAATTATTTTAAAATATTATTATTTGTGTCCGCATCATGAACGTATATCCCAAATCACAATTAAGGATATTTATACAGTTTATATCTCCTAATCAGTCAGAGTTTGTAAAACTGTGCACAAGGTTTAGTTATTAAATAAAGCATAACTCTTTAAACACGAGATAAACAGATGACACACATTTACTCCTCCACGTGGGGTTAAATTCTGCACCATTTATTAGGAAGGAAAACAAAACAGAACCACACACATTACACCGCTATTTGTAGACTGCGATGGCAGATTTAGAAATAGTCCTACGCAGCAGGATGCGGAAGAACTGCTCATACGGTAGGCTACGCGAAGTGATGGCGTGACCGTAGGTATCCGGATAAATTTCCAAACGTTAATATGAGACTTTAGCAAGAACCACAAAAAAGAAGGCAATAAATCTGCGACTACCCTATATGGCGAGCTTATAAGAAGAATAATAATAAAACCAGGAATTGCATTCACGACAAACGAAAACGTGTATCATTTCAATCAAACTTTGTTATCACCACTCGCGCAATAAAAGATTGTTCAAGTAAAATTTATGCTAGATTAATGAGAAAAAGAGCTGCATATCTAATCTTTCATATCTTATATATATATAAACATATATATATATATATATACATATATATATATATAGCATTCTTTTATCCTCACTAATCAATTTGCCGTCTTGCTCTGATTAGAATCCGGGAAGACTGAAAAGCATTAGCACGTGTGATTAAAGAAAAACTCTCAACGAATACAAAAGCAACTAAATCAGATGCAATACCTAGCATTTCTACTGGAATCAGTTGGAGTTAATAACGATAAAACAAACAAGAGACTGCTAAAACAACAACAACAAAAACGAGTGAACAACAAAAATACAGCAGGAGAAATAAAATTAACAAAAACAAATAACAGAAATCATAAAACCAGCAGCTGCAAAACAAGAAATAAAAATCGTAGAAGAAGACCAGCAGCGAAAAAACCCGGTTTAAAGAGAAAAAATCAGAAAAACCTAAAAAAGATAGAAGCAATATTAAAAGAGGACAACAATAAAGCATAACAGCTAAACAAAACGGTAATAACAGGCGAAATTGTCTGCAAGCAGACCAGTTGCATCCACAAGAACAAGTAGAAATAATGAAGTAGACTTCAACATCGTTCATACTAACCACTGGAAATGAGTAGTAATTATCATGTGTGGCTTTCATAGGTTGTTAATTCGCACTATCAGTTTCGCAAATGTGCGATTGATGCCAATTTATAAGTAAGTATTGCTTTAGTCTTCGTTGTGGCCTAGTGCTGAATCTTGCCTTTTCTCTAAACGGCTTCAACATCGTTCATGCAAACCCATGAAGGCGAGCTCGACACGTACTTGGAAATGTGAGTCAATCGGTTGTTCGCGAAACTGATGGTGCACAGTGACAGCCCACGATCGCCAATCGAGGCAATTATCATTTTGACGCTTGCATTGCGCAACAATTCGATAACTTAAAACAATCAATCATATCAAAAACAAGAAAAATGCCTTACACAAGAACAACAACAACAAAAACACGACAAACAGAAGCAACAACGACGTAGAAAAGCAATAGCAAAATGTAAAACAAAATTAGCAACAAAAACATCAGAAACAGCTAAAACCACGAACTCTTTAACCAAAACTCAGTTAAAACAGTGGTGCTATGAATAAAACTTAAACACGTTGCAAAAATTAGCAGAGCGAACAACAGCAGCAGCGATAATGGAAAATAAAATCTAAAAGTCAAATTTAGAAATGAATACAAAATTAATAAGAGAATCACGAAACGAACAGCAAACTAAACAACAGATATCGAACAACAACAGACACCAAAGGCACATCTACTGAAGGCAATAAAAACAAATTTTTATTAAATAAATATCAGCCGTGACGGTAGTAGACGCAAGAACAAAAATAATAATCGACGCACCAAAAAGTTAAACAAAATTTAGCGCAAACTGCAACAAAATAAACTATATAAAACTGAACGGATAATAGATGCGATATATGAAAAAAAGGAAAAGAAGACAACGATAAAAACTAAATTAAAAAAACGTAGATGCAATAACTTGTAGCTCAATCAAAACCAGCCGCAAAAACAGGAACAACAAAGAAAGACGTCGTCAAAGCAAAAAACAAAATAGATAGAAAAACGAAAAAAACAGGAAAAATATCAACTAAAGAGACAACATCTGGCAACAAAAGGAAAAGAAATCACAATCAGCCAAAACCACAGCAAGAATATCTGCTAAAACCAAAAGCTCAAACGAAGCAATGTCTAACAACAAAGACGAAGGCAACAGAAACAGTACAAACTACAAGGAAAACTGATTAAACAACTAGCAAACACAGCAGAAAGAGAAGCAAGAACATTACGAAAAACCAAGGAAAATATCCACCAACGGAAAAATGAGCAATTTAAATAGTAAAACGAACAATTAGGGACAGACGAAGCAAAGTTAAAACAAATAGGAACATTAAACACTACGACCAAATACACAGAATAACAGTCAACCTCAGCAGAATGGGCCGCAATGCCGAAATGAAAAACCAAATAAAAATCTAGTAACGTAAAAAGAATTAATAGAAATAATAAACGGTAAAATCGGCGACCAACGAAGCAAATCTGACAACAAAGATAAAATCAACAGACAAAAGTCAAAAAATAAAACATTTGACGCAAAAAAACAGCATCCACAGAAGAAAGAGCCGCAATAACAACAACAAAAAACAAAGAATAATCTACCAGTGGAAAAAATAAATAATCGAAAAATAAATGGAAAAATCACCAAACGACGAAAAAAATCCTAAGACAAAGATAAAATAAACAGAAAAAGCAAAAACTAAAACGTTTGAAGCAATAGCAATCAACCACAGCAGAAAGAGCCGCAAAAGCAACATCATAAACCAAAGAATAATTAAGCAAACGAATAAATAATTAATAAAAATAATAAAAAGAGAAATCCTCGACCGAAGTAAAGTAGGAAAACAAATATAAAGTCAAAAGGAAAAGGCAAAACGTAAATCATGTGAATCAGAAACTAGCATCAACAAGCAGAAACAGCCGCAATAGCAACAACAGAAACCAAAGAATAATTTAGCAAACGATTAAATAATTAAAAATAAAATAAATGGAGAAGTTATCGACCGACGAAGTAATGTCTACAAACAAAGATGAAATGAAAAGAAAAAAGCAAAACCTAAATCATGTGACTCAGAAACTAGCATCAAAAATAGTAAACAGCCGAAATAGCAACAACAGAAACCAAAGAATAATTAAGAAAACGTATAAATAATTAATAAAAATAATAAATAGAGAAGTCCTCGACCGAGGATGTAAACTAGGAAAACAAATATAATGTCAAAAGGAAAAGGCAAAACCTAAATCATGTGACTCAGAAACTAGCATCAACAATCAGAAACAGCCGCAATAGCAACAACAGAAACCAACGAATAGGTAAAAAAACGTATAAATAATTAATAAAAATAATAAATAGAGAAGTCCTCGACCGAAGATGTAAAGTAGGAAAACAAATATAAAGTCAAAAGGAAAAGGCAAAACTTAAATCATGTGACTCAGAAACTAGCATCAACAATCAGAAACAGCCGCAATAGCAACAACAGAAAACAACGAATAATTTAGCAACCGATTAATTTACTTAAAAAAAATAAATAGAGAAGTCATCGGCCGACGAAGTAATGTCTAAAAAAAAGATAAAATCAAAAAGAAAAGGCAAAAACTAAATAATGTGGCGCAATAACTAGAATCCTGAGTAGAAAGAGACGCAATAGCAACAGAAGACAAGGAACAACCTAGCAACGGAAAAATTAGAAATCGAAATTATTAACAGAAAATTCCTCAATCTATGAGGCAAAGTCTGAAAGCAAAGATAAAAAATAGAAACATTAATAATACTGGAACAACTGAAGAAATAACAGGCATCCAGAACAGAAGAAGCCGCAATAGATGCAAAACAGAAGCCAATGAAATACTAGTAACAGAAATATCAACAATATAAATAATAAATTGAGAAATCCTCCATTTAAGAAGCAAGATCGGACAACAAAAATAGAATCAATTGCAACAGAAAAAATAAAATAGAAACTGAAGCCATAATGGAAGGAGACGGAAAAAATAACAGAAGCAAAAGAATAACAACGAAGAAATATTAGCAATCGAAAATATTGAGAGAAAAATCCTCAATCGTCGAGGCAAAGTCCGAGAACAAAGATAAAACAATAAAACTGCAATAATAACGAGTACAAATGAGGAAATAACAAGCAACCACGGAAGAAAGAGCCACAATATCAATAAAAGAAGCCAATGGAAAACATACCAATTGAAAAATTAATAAACAACATTATCAATAGAAAAATGCTCAATCAACCAGGCAAAGTCCTAAAGTAAAGCTAAAAATAATAGAGACATTAATAAGTAAGAGAAAACAAGCAGACACGATGGAAATAACAGAAGCCAATGAGAAATGTAGCAATGGAAATATTAGCAATTGAAATTATAAATTGAAAAATTCTAAATCGAAGAGGCAAAGTCCGACAACAAAGATAAAAACATTAAAAACTGAAATAAATTCGAGAACAACTGATAAAAAAATTGATAATTAGAGAAGAAAGAGCCGCATTAGAAAAAAGAGAAGCCAATAAAAAATCTAGTAACAGAAATATAAGCGATCGAAATTATTAATTGAAAAATACTAAATCGAAGAGACAAAGTCCGACAACATAGATAAAAACATTAAAAACTGAAATAAATTCGAGAACAACTGATGAAATAATTGATAATTAGAGAAGAAAGAGCCGCTTTAGAAAAAAGAGATGCCAATAAAAAATCTAGTAACAGAAATATAAGCAATCGAAATTATTAATTGAAACATACTAAATCGAAGAGACAAAGTTCGACAACATAGATAAAAACGTTAGAAACTGAAATGAATTCGAGAACAACTGATGAAAAAATTGATAATTAGAGAAGAAAGAGCCGCATTAGAAAAAAGAGAAGCCAATAAAAAATCTAGTAACAGAAATATTAGCAATCGAAATTATTAATTGAAAAATACTAAATCGAAGAGACAAAGTCCGACAACATAGAATAAAAACATTAAAAACTGAAATAAATTCGAGAACAAATGATGAAATAATTGATAATTAGAGAAGAAAAAGCCGCATTAGAAAAAAGAGAAGCCAATAAAAAATCTAGTATCAGAAATATAAGCAATCGAAATTATTAATTGAAAAATACTAAATCGAAGAGACAAAGTCCGACAACATAGATAAAAACATTAGAAACTGAAATAAATTCGAGAACAACTCATGAAATAATTGATAATTAGAGAAGAAAGATCCGCATTAGAAAAAAGAGAAGCCAATAAAAAATCTAGTAACAGAAATATAAGCGATCGAAATTATTAATTGAAAAATACTAAATCGAAGAGACAAAGTCCGACAACATAGATAAAAACATTAAAAACTGAAATAAATTCGAGAACAACTGATGAAATAATTGATAATTAGAGAAGAAAGAGCCGCTTTAGAAAAAAGAGATGCCAATAAAAAATCTAGTAACAGAAATATAAGCAATCGAAATTATTAATTGAAACATACTAAATCGAAGAGACAAAGTTCGACAACATAGATAAAAACGTTAGAAACTGAAATAAATTCGAGAACAACTGATGAAAAAATTGATAATTAGAGAAGAAAGAGCCGCATTAGAAAAAAGAGAAGCCAATAAAAAATCTAGTAACAGAAATATAAGCAATCGAAATTATTAATTGAAAAATCCTCAATCGAAGAAGCAAAGACCGACAATGTAGATAAAAACATTAGAAACCGAAATAAATTCGAGAACAACTGGTGCATGGAAAGTTAACCAGTGAAGAAAGAGCCGCAACAAAAAAACAGAACCCAATAAAAAATATGGTAACGGAAATATTAGCAATATATATTAATAATTGAAAAATCCTAAACCAAAGAGGCAAAGTCCGACAACATAGATAAAAACATTAGAAACTGATGTAAATTCGAGAACAACTGATGAAAAAAATTGATAATTAGAGAAGAAAGAGCCGCATTAGAAAAATGCGAAGCCAATAAAATATCTGGTAACTGAAATATAAGCAATGTAAATTATTAATTGAAAAATCCTAAAACGAAGAGCCAATGTCCGAAAACATAGATAAAAACATTAGAAACTGAAATTAATTCAAGAACAACTGGTGAAATAATTGATAATTAGAGAAGAAAGAGCCGCATTAGAAAAAAAGAAGCCAATAAAAAATCTAGTATCAGAAATATAAGCAATCGAAATTATTAATTGAAAAATACTAAATCGAAGAGACAACGTCTGACAACATAGATAAAAACATTAGAAACTGAAATAAATTCGAGAACAACTCATGAAATAATTGATAATTAGAGAAGAAAAAGCCGCATTAGAAAAAAGAGAAGCCAATAAAAGATCTAGTAACAGAAATATAAGCAATCGAAATTATTAATTGAAAAATACTAATTTGAAGAGACAAAGTCCGACAACAAAGATAAAAACATTAAAAACTGAATTAAATTCGAGAACAACTGATGAAATAATTGATAATTACAGAAGAAAGAGCCGCATTAGAAAAAAGAGAAGCCAATAAAAAATCTAGTAACAGAAATATAAGCAATCGAAATTATTAATTGAAAAATCCTCAATCGAAGAAACAAAGACCGACAATGTAGATAAAAACATTAGAAACCGAAATAAATTCGAGAACAACTGATGCATGGAAAGGTAACCAATGAAGAAAGAGCCGCAACAAAAAAACAGAACCCAATAAAAAATATGGTAACGGAAATATTAGCAATATATATTAATAATTGAAAAATCCTAAATCAAAGAGGCAAAGTCCGACAACATAGATAAAAACATTAGAAACTCATGTAAATTCGAGAACAACCGATGAATTGAAAGATAACCACAAAAGAAAGAGTCGCAATAGAAAAAACAGAAGACAATAAAAAATGCAGTACATGAAATATTAGCAATCTAAATTATTAATTGAAAAAGCAATAAAAAAAGAGAAGCCAATAGAATAACTAGTAATGGAAATATTAGCGATCTAAATAATTGAAAAATCCTAATTCGAAAAAGGAAAGTCCGAAAACATAAATATAAACACTAGAGACAGAAACAAATTCGAGGTCAACTGATGCAATGAATGGTTATCACAGGAGAAAGAGTCGCAATAGAAAAAACAGAAGACAATAAAAGATCCAGTACATAAATATTAGCAATATAAATTATTAATTGAAAAAGCAATAGAAAAAAGAGAAGCCAATAGAATAGATAGTAATGGAAATATTAGCTATCTAAATAATTGAAAAATCCTAATTCGCAGAAGCAAAGTCCGAAAACATTAATATAAACACTAGAGACAGACACAAATTCGAGGTCAACTGATGCAATGAATGGTTATCACAGAAGAAAGAGACGCAATAGAAAAATGAGAAGCCAATAAAAAATCTAGTAACGGAGATACTAGCAATCCAAATTATTAATTTAAAAATACAAAAATGAAGTGGCAAAGTCCGACACCAAAGATAAAATCATAAAAATTGAAATATATGCGAGAAAAACTGATGCAATGAATGGTAACCACTGAAGAAAGTGCCGCAATAGAAAAAAGAGAAGCCAATAAAAAATCTAGTAACGGAAATAATAGCAACCTAGATTAATTATTGAAAAATCCTCAATCAAAGAGTCAAAGTCCGACAACACAGATAAAATGTTTAGAAAATGAAATAAATTTAAGAACAACTGATGCAATGAATGGTCACCACAGAAGATAGAACCTCAATAGAAAAAAGAAAAGCCAATAAAATAAATAGTAACGGAAATACTAGCGATCAAAATAATTGAAAAATCCGAAATCGAAGAGGCAATGTCCGATAACGTAGATAAAAACACTGGAGACGAAAATAAGTTCGAGATAAACTGATTCAATGAATGGTAACCATGGAAGAAAGATCCGCAATACAAAAAACAGAAGCCAATATACAATCTAGTAATCGAAATATTAGCAATCTAATTTAATAAGTGACAAATCCTAAATCGAAGAGGCAATCTCCGACAACACAGATAGAAACTTTAGAAAATAAAATAAATTCGAGAACTGATACAATGAATGGTAACCACAGAAGAGAGAGACGCAATAGAAAAAAGAGAAGCCAATAAAAAAATTAGTAACGGAAATATTAGAAATCTAAATTAATTGTTGTGTGTATTCAATTAGGTTTTGAAATCCCTAAAACAGAGAGGGTCAGGTCAGTAACATAAGATAAAACAGTTAAAGCTAGAGAAGCCAATTCTAGAACAACTAGATTACAGTAAGATGAGCTAACTGAGAAGAAAGGAGCCTCAATGAAAAAGAAGTAATAAAATGACTAGTAACAGGGAATATTAGCTATCTAAATGTTAAAATCTAAATCAAAGGCTAGAAGCCCGAAGAGCGTAGATAAAACACTGGAGACGGAAGTAAATTCAGATCAACATTACATTGAATGGTAACCGGAAGAGAGACACAGGTGAAAAGAGAAGCCAATAAAAAATCTAGTAAGAAATATTATAATCAGGTGGTGCAATTCTCAAACAGAGGTGATGTCCGAGCCAACAAAGTCACTTTAAATGTTTGAAGCAGAAATAAAAATTCGAGGAACAACTAATGCAATGAATGGTATCCACTGAAGAAAGTGCCGCAATAGAAAAAAGAGAAGCCAATAAAAAAAATCTAGTAACGTAAATATTAGCAATCTTCATTAATTATTGAAAAATTCTCCATCGAAGAGGCAAAGTCCGACAACACAGATAGAAACTTTAGAAAATGAAATAAATTCGAGAAAAGATACAATGAATGGTAACCCCAGAAGAGAGCGAAGCATTAGAAAAAAGAGAAGCTAATAAAAAAATTAATAACGGAAATATTAGAAATCTAAATTATTAAATGAAAAATCCGCAATCGATTAAGCAAAGTCCGATAACGTGAATAGAGACATTAGAAACTGAAATTATTTCAAGAAAAACTGATTCAAAGAATGGTAGCCACAGAAGAAAGCCGCAATGGAAAACATAGAAGCCAATAAAAAATCCAGTAACAGAAATATTAGCAATCTAAATTATTAATTGCAAAATCCTCAATCGAAGATGCAACGTCCGACAACGAAGATAAAAATATTTGAAACTAAAATAAATTTGAGAACAACTGATGCCTGGAAAGGTAACCAGAGAAGAAAGATCCGCAATACAAAAAACAGAAGCCAATAAAAAATCTAGTAACTGAAATATTAGATATATAAGTTATTAATTGAAAATTCCTCAATCGAAGAAGCAAAGTCCGATAACATGAGTAGAGACATTAGAAACTGAAATTATTTCGAGAAAAACTGATGCAAAGAATGGTAACCACAGAAGAAAGAGGCGCAATAGAAAAAAGAGAATCCAAAAAAAAATTAGTAACGGAAATATTAGAAATCTAAATTATTACTTGAAAAATCCTAAAACGAAGTGGAAAAGTCCGACAACATAGATAAAAACATTATAAACCGAAATAAATTCGAGAGCAACAGATGCAATGAATGGTAACCACAGAAGAAAGAACCTCAATGGAGAAATGAAAAGCCAATAAAATAACTAGTAACGGAAATATTAGCAATCTAAATAATTGAAAAATCCTAAATCGAAGTGGCAAAGCTCGACATCAAAGATAAAAAGATTAGAAACTGAAATAAAATCGAGAACAATTGATGCAATAAATGGTAACCAGAGTAGAAAGAGCCGCAATAGAAAAAAGAGAAACCAATTAAAAAATCTAGTAACGGAAATATTAGCAAACTAAATTAATAATTGACATATCCTAAATCGAAGAGGCAAAGTACGACAACATAGATAAAAACATTATAAACTGAAATAAATTCGAGAACAACTGATGCAATGAATGGTATCCACTGAAGAAAGTGCCGCAATAGAAAAATGAGAAGCCAATAAAAAATCTAGTAACTGAAATATTAGAAATCTTAACTATTAATTGGAAAATCCTCAGTCGAAGAAGCAAAGACCGAAAAAGTAGATAAAAACATTAGAAACTGAAACAAATTGGAGAACAACTGATGCATGGAAAGGTAACCAGAGAAGAAAGAAGCGCAACAGAAAAAACAGAAGCCAATAAAAAATCTAGAAACGGAAATACTAGCAATCTAAATTATTAATTGAAAAATCCAAAATCTAAGATCCAAAGTCCGACAACATAGATAAAAACATTAGAAACTCAACTAAATTCGAGAACAGCTGATGCAATGAACAGTAACTGCAGAAGACACAGCCGCAATAGAAAAAAGAGAAGCCAAAAAAATCTACTAACAGAAATATAAGCGATCTAAATTATTAATTGCAAAATCGTAAAACGAAGATGCAAAGTCCGACAATATAGATAAAAAAATTAGAAACTGAAATAAATTCAAGAACAAACGATGCAATGAATGGTTACCAGAGAAGAAAGAGCCGCAATAGAAAAAAGAGAAGCCAATAAAAAATCTAATAACGGAAATATTATCAGTCTAATTTATTAATTAAAAATCCTAAATCGAAGAGGCAAAGTCCGACAACTAAGATAAATACATTAGAAACTGAAATTAATTCGAGAACAACTGATGCAATAAATGGTAACCACAGAAGAAAGAGCCGCCATAAAAGAGAAGCAAATAAAAATTCTAGTAAGAGAAATTTTTGCAATCTTAACTATTAATGGAAAAATCCTCATTCAAAGAAGCAAAAACCGACAACGTAGATAAAAACATTAGCAACTGAAACAAATTCGAGAACAACCGATACATGGAAAGGTAACCAGAGAAGAAAGAAACGCAACAGAAAAAAGAGGAGCCAATAAAAAATATAGTAATGGAAATATTAGAAATCTAGATTAATTATTTAAAAATCCTTAATCGAAGAGGCGAAGTCCGACAACATAGATAAAAACATAAGAAACTGAAAGAAATTCGAGAACAATTGCTTCAATTAATGGTAACCACAGAAGAAAGAGCCGCAAGAAAAAGAGAAGCAGATAAAAATTCTAGTAACAGAAATATTAGCAATCTCAATTATTAATTGGATAATCTTTATTCGAAGAAGCAGACCGGCAACGTCGATATAAACATTAGAAACTGAAACAAATTGGAGAACAACTGATGCATGGAAAGGTAACCAGAGAAGAAAGAAGCGCAACAGAAAAAACAGAAGCCAATAAAAAATCTAGAAACGGAAATACTAACAATCTAAATTATTAATTGAAAAATCCAAAATCTAAGATACAAAGTCCGACAACATAGATAAAAACATTAGAAACTCAACTAAATTCGAGAACAGCTGATGCAATGAACAGTAACTGCAGAAGACACAGCCGCAATAGAAAAAAGAGAAGCCAAAAAAATCTACTAACAGAAATATAAGCGATCTAAATTATTAATTGCAAAATCGTAAAACGAAGATGCAAAGTCCGACAATATAGATAAAAAAATTAGAAACTGAAATAAATTCAAGAACAAACGATGCAATGAATGGTTACCAGAGAAGAAAGAGCCGCAATAGAAAAAAGAGAAGCCAATAAAAAATCTAATAACGGAAATATTATCAGTCTAATTTATTAATTAAAAATCCTAAATCGAAGAGGCAAAGTCCGACAACAAAGATAAATACATTAGAAACTGAAATTAATTCGAGAACAACTGATGCAATTAATGGTAACAACAGAAGAAAGAGCCGCAAAACAATAAAAGCAAATAAAAATTCCAGTAACAGAAATATTAGCAATCTTAACTATTAATTGGAAAATCCTCAGTCGAAGAAGCAAAGACCGAAAAAGTAGATAAAAACATTAGAAACTGAAACAAATTGGATAAAAACTGATGCATTGAAAGGTAACCAGAGAAGAAAGAGCCGCAACAGAAAAAACAGAAGCCAATTAAAAATCTAGAAGCGGAAATATTAGCAATCTAAATTATTAATTGAAAAATCCTAAGTCGAAGATGCAAAGTCCAAAAATATAGATAACAAAAATAAGAAACTGAAATAAATTCGAGAACAGCTGATGCAATGAACAGTAACCACAGAAGACAGAGCCGCAATAGAAAAAAAGAGTAGCCAAAAAAATCTAGTAACAGAAATATAAGCAATCTAAATTATTAATTGAAAAATCATAAAACGAAGAGGCAAATCCGACGATATAGATAAAATTTAGAAACTGAATTAAAAACAAGAACAAACGATGCAATGAATGGTAACCAGAGAGGAAAGAGCTGAAAGAAAAAGAGAAGCAAATAAAAATTCTAGTAACAGAAATATTAGCAATCTTAACGATTAATTGGAAAATCCATATTCTAAGAGGCAAAGACCGGCAACGTCGATAAAAACATTAAAAACTGAAACAAATTGGAGAACAACTAATGCAATGAATGGTAAACACAGAAGAAAGGGTCGCAAAACAAGAGAAGCAAATAAAAATTCTAGTAACAGAAATATTAGCAATCTTAACTGTTAATTGAAAAATGCTCATTCAAAGATGCAAAGACCGAAAACGTAGATAAAATCACTAGAGACTGAAACAAATTGGAGAACAACTGATGCATGGATGGGTAACCAGAGAAGAAGGAGCCGCAATAGAAAAAAGAGAAGCCAATAAAAAATCTAGTAACTTAAATATAAGCAATCTAAATTAATTATTGAAAAATCCTCAAGCAAAGAGGCAAAATCCGACAACATAGATAAAAACATTAGACACTGATACAAATTCGAGAACAACTGATGCAATAAATGGTAACCACAGAAGAAAGAGCCGCCATAAAAGAGAAGCAAATAAAAATTCTAGTAAGAGAAATTTTTGCAATCTTAACTATTAATGGAAAAATCCTCATTCAAAGAAGCAAAAACCGACAACGTAGATAAAAACATTAGAAACTGAAACAAATTGGAGAACAACTGATGCATGGAAAGGTAACCAGAGAAGAAAGAAACGCAACAGAAAAAAGAGGAGCCAATAAAAAATATAGTAATGGAAATATTAGAAATCTAAATTAATTATTTAAAAATCCTTAATCGAAGAGGCGAAGAAGGACAACATAGATAAAAACATAAGAAACTGAAAGAAATTCGAGAACAATTGCTTCAATTAATGGTAACCACAGAAGAAAGAGCCGCAAGAAAAAGAGAAGCAGATAAAAATTCTAGTAACAGAAATATTAGCAATCTTAATTATTAATTGGATAATCTTTATTCGAAGAAGCAGACCGGCAACGTCGATATAAACATTAGAAACTGAAACAAATTGGAGAACAACTGATGCATGGAAAGGTGGCCAGAGGAGAGAGTAGCGCAACAGAAGAGCAGAAGCCAGTAAAAGTCTAGAGAGCAGATGCTGGCCAGTCTAAGGTGTGATTGAAAAGTCCAAGTCGAAGATTCAGAGTCCGAATCTAGATGAGGCATTTAGAAGCTCAGCTAAGTTCGAGGACAGCTGGTGCAGTGGACGGTGACTGCAGGAGACGTAGCCTGCAGTAGAAGAAAGAGAGCCAAAAATCTACTAGCAATAGAAGCAGTCTAGGTGTGAATTGCAAAATCGTGAAACGCAGATGCAAGGTCAAGAGCCAATATAGAGGAACCTTAGAACTGAAATAAATTCGAGAACAAACGCTGCAGTGCAATGGTTGCCAGAGAAGAAGAGCCTGCAATAGAAAAAAGAAGCCAATAAAAAATCTAATAACGGAAATATTATCAGTCTAATTTATTAATTAAAAATCCTAAATCGAAGAGGCAAAGTCCGACAACAAAGATAAATACATTAGAAACTGAAATTAATTCGAGAACAACTGATGCAATTAATGGTAACAACAGAAGAAAGAGCCGCAAAACAATAAAAGCAAATAAAAATTCCAGTAACAGAAATATTAGCAATCTTAACTATTAATTGGAAAATCCTCAGTCGAAGAAGCAAAGACCGAAAAAGTAGATAAAAACATTAGAAACTGAAACAAATTGGATAAAAACTGATGCATTGAAAGGTAACCAGAGAAGAAAGAGCCGCAACAGAAAAAACAGAAGCCAATTAAAAATCTAGAAGCGGAAATATTAGCAATCTAAATTATTAATTGAAAAATCCTAAGTCGAAGATGCAAAGTCCAAAAATATAGATAACAAAAATAAGAAACTGAAATAAATTCGAGAACAGCTGATGCAATGAACAGTAACCACAGAAGACAGAGCCGCAATAGAAAAAAAGAGTAGCCAAAAAAATCTAGTAACAGAAATATAAGCAATCTAAATTATTAATTGAAAAATCCTAAAACGAAGAGCAAATCCGACGATATAGATAAAATTAGAAACTGAATTAAAAACAAGAACAAACGATGCAATGAATGGTTACCAGAGAAGAAAGAGCCGCAATAAAAAGAGAAGCAAATAAAAATTCTAGTAACAGAAATATTAGCAATCTTAACTGTTAATTGAAAAATGCTCATTCAAAGATGCAAAGACCGAAAACGTAGATAAAATCACTAGAGACTGAAACAAATTGGAGAACAACTGATGCATGGATGGGTAACCAGAGAAGAAGGAGCCGCAACAGAAAAAAGAGAAGCCAATAAAAAATCTAGTAACTTAAATATAAGCAATCTAAATTAATTATTGAAAAATCCTCAATCCAAGAGGCAAAATCCGACAACATAGATAAAAAAATTAGAAACTGAAACAAATTCGAGAACAACTGATGCAATAAATGGTAACCACAGAAGAAAGAGCCGCCATAAAAGAGAAGCAAATAAAAATTCTAGTAAGAGAAATTTTTGCAATCTTAACTATTAATGGAAAAATCCTCATTCAAAGAAGCAAAAACCGACAACGTAGATAAAAACATTAGAAACTGAAACAAATTCGAGAACAACTGATACATGGAAAGGTAACCAGAGAAGAAAGAAACGCAACAGAAAAAAGAGGAGCCAATAAAAAATATAGTAATGGAAATATTAGAAATCTAAATTAATTATTTAAAAATCCTTAATCGAAGAGGCGAAGTCCGACAACATAGATAAAAACATAAGAAACTGAAAGAAATTCGAGAACAATTGCTTCAATTAATGGTAACCACAGAAGAAAGAGCCGCAAGAAAAAGAGAAGCAGATAAAAATTCTAGTAACAGAAATATTAGCAATCTTAATTATTAATTGGATAATCTTTATTCGAAGAAGCAGACCGGCAACGTCGATATAAACATTAGAAACTGAAACAAATTGGAGAACAACTGATGCATGGAAAGGTAACCAGAGAAGAAAGAAGCGCAACAGAAAAAACAGAAGCCAATAAAAAATCTAGAAACGGAAATACTAACAATCTAAATTACTAATTGAAAAATCCAAAATCTAAGATACAAAGTCCGACAACATAGATAAAAACATTAGAAACTCAACTAAATTCGAGAACAGCTGATGCAATGAACAGTAACTGCAGAAGACACAGCCGCAATAGGAAAAAGAGAAGCCAAAAAAATCTACTAACAGAAATATAAGCGATCTAAATTATTAATTGCAAAATCGTAAAACGAAGATGCAAAGTCCGACAATATAGATAAAAAAATTAGAAACTAAAATAAATTCAAGATCAAACGATGCAATGAATGGTTACCAGAGAAGAAAGAGCCGCAATAAAAAAAGAGAAGCCAATAAAAAAATATAGCAAAGGAAATATTAAAAATCTAAATTAATTATATAAAAATCCTAAATCGAAGAGGCGAAGACCGACAACAAAGATAAAAACATGAGAAACTGAAAGAAATACGAGAACACTTGATGCAATTTATGGTAACCACAGAAGAAAGAGCCGCAAGAAGAAGAGAAGCAGATAAAAATTCTAGTAACAGAAATATTAGCAATCTTAACTATTAATTGGATAATCTTTATTCGAAGAAGCAGACCGGCAACGTCGATAAAAACATTAGAAACTGAAACAAATTGGAGAACAACTGATGCATGGAAAGGTAACCAGAGAAGAAAGAAGCGCAACAGAAAAAACAGAAGCCAATAAAAAATCTAGAAACGGAAATATTAGAAACCTAAATTATTAATTGAAAAATCCTAAATCGAAGATGCAAAATCCGACAACATAGATAAAAACATTATAAACTGAAATAAATTCCAGAACAACTGATGCAATGAACAGTAACTGCAGAAGACACAGCCGCAATAGAAAAAGAGAAGCCAAAAAAATCTACTAACAGAAATATAAGCGATCTAAATTATTAATTGCAAAATCGTAAAACGAAGATGCAAAGTCCGACAATATAGATAAAAAAATTAGAAACTGAAATAAATTCAAGAACAAACGATGCAATGAATGGTTACCAGAGAAGAAAGAGCCGCAATAGAAAAAAGAGAAGCCAATAAAAAATCTAATAACGGAAATATTATCAGTCTAATTTATTAATTAAAAATCCTAAATCGAAGAGGCAAAGTCCGACAACAAAGATAAATACATTAGAAACTGAAATTAATTCGAGAACAACTGATGCAATTAATGGTAACAACAGAAGAAAGAGCCGCAAAACAATAAAAGCAAATAAAAATTCCAGTAACAGAAATATTAGCAATCTTAACTATTAATTGGAAAATCCTCAGTCGAAGAAGCAAAGACCGAAAAAGTAGATAAAAACATTAGAAACTGAAACAAATTGGATAAAAACTGATGCATTGAAAGGTAACCAGAGAAGAAAGAGCCGCAACAGAAAAAACAGAAGCCAATTAAAAATCTAGAAGCGGAAATATTAGCAATCTAAATTATTAATTGAAAAATCCTAAGTCGAAGATGCAAAGTCCAAAAATATAGATAACAAAAATAAGAAACTGAAATAAATTCGAGAACAGCTGATGCAATGAACAGTAACCACAGAAGACAGAGCCGCAATAGAAAAAAAGAGTAGCCAAAAAAATCTAGTAACAGAAATATAAGCAATCTAAATTATTAATTGAAAAATCATAAAACGAAGAGGCAAATCCGACGATATAGATAAAATTTAGAAACTGAATTAAAAACAAGAACAAACGATGCAATGAATGGTAACCAGAGAGGAAAGAGCTGAAAGAAAAAGAGAAGCAAATAAAAATTCTAGTAACAGAAATATTAGCAATCTTAACGATTAATTGGAAAATCCATATTCTAAGAGGCAAAGACCGGCAACGTCGATAAAAACATTAAAAACTGAAACAAATTGGAGAACAACTAATGCAATGAATGGTAAACACAGAAGAAAGGGTCGCAAAACAAGAGAAGCAAATAAAAATTCTAGTAACAGAAATATTAGCAATCTTAACTGTTAATTGAAAAATGCTCATTCAAAGATGCAAAGACCGAAAACGTAGATAAAATCACTAGAGACTGAAACAAATTGGAGAACAACTGATGCATGGATGGGTAACCAGAGAAGAAGGAGCCGCAACAGAAAAAAGAGAAGCCAATAAAAAATCTAGTAACTTAAATATAAGCAATCTAAATTAATTATTGAAAAATCCTCAAGCAAAGAGGCAAAATCCGACAACATAGATAAAAACATTAGACACTGATACAAATTCGAGAACAACTGATGCAATAAATGGTAACCACAGAAGAAAGAGCCGCCATAAAAGAGAAGCAAATAAAAATTCTAGTAAGAGAAATTTTTGCAATCTTAACTATTAATGGAAAAATCCTCATTCAAAGAAGCAAAAACCGACAACGTAGATAAAAACATTAGAAACTGAAACAAATTCGAGAACAACTGATACATGGAAAGGTAACCAGAGAAGAAAGAAACGCAACAGAAAAAAGAGGAGCCAATAAAAAATATAGTAATGGAAATATTAGAAATCTAAATTAATTATTTAAAAATCCTTAATCGAAGAGGCGAAGTCCGACAACATAGATAAAAACATAAGAAACTGAAAGAAATTCGAGAACAATTGCTTCAATTAATGGTAACCACAGAAGAAAGAGCCGCAAGAAAAAGAGAAGCAGATAAAAATTCTAGTAACAGAAATATTAGCAATCTTAATTATTAATTGGATAATCTTTATTCGAAGAAGCAGACCGGCAACGTCGATATAAACATTAGAAACTGAAACAAATTGGAGAACAACTGATGCATGGAAAGGTAACCAGAGAAGAAAGAAGCGCAACAGAAAACACAGAAGCCAATAAAAAATCTAGAAACGGAAATACTAGCAATCTAAATTATTAATTGAAAAATCCAAAATCTAAGATACAAAGTCCGACAACATAGATAAAAACATTAGAAACTCAACTAAATTCGAGAACAGCTGATGCAATGAACAGTAACTGCAGAAGACACAGCCGCAATAGAAAAAAGAGAAGCCAAAAAAATCTACTAACAGAAATATAAGCGATCTAAATTATTAATTGCAAAATCGTAAAACGAAGATGCAAAGTCCGACAATATAGATAAAAAAATTAGAAACTAAAATAAATTCAAGATCAAACGATGCAATGAATGGTTACCAGAGAAGAAAGAGCCGCAATAAAAAAAAGAGAAGCCAATAAAAAATTTAGCAAAGGAAATATTAAAAATCTAAATTAATTATTTAAAAATCCTAAATCGAAGAGGCGAAGACCGACAACAAAGATAAAAACATGAGAAACTGAAAGAAATACGAGAACACTTGATGCAATTTATGGTAACCACAGAAGAAAGAGCCGCAAGAAGAAGAGAAGCAGATAAAAATTCTAGTAACAGAAATATTAGCAATCTTAACTATTAATTGGATAATCTTTATTCGAAGAAGCAGACCGGCAACGTCGATAAAAACATTAGAAACTGAAACAAATTGGAGAATGACTGATGCATGGAAAGGTAACCAGAGAAGAAAGAACCGCAACAGAAAAAACAGAAGCCAATAAAAAAACTAGAAACGGAAATACTAATAATCTAAATTATTAATGGAAAAATCCAAAATCGAAGATGCAAAGTCCAAAAATATAGATAACAAAAATAAGAAACTGAAATAAATTCGAGAACAGCTGATGCAATGAACAGTAACCACAGAAGACAGAGCCGCAATAGAAAAAAAGAGTAGCCAAAAAAATCTAGTAACAGAAATATAAGCAATCTAAATTATTAATTGCAAAATCGTAAAACGAAGATGCAAAGTCCGACAATATAGATAAAAAAATTAGAAACTGAAATAAATTCAAGAACAAACGATGCAATGAATGGTTACCAGAGAAGAAAGAGCCGCAATAGAAAAAAGAGAAGCCAATAAAAAATCTAATAACGGAAATATTATCAGTCTAATTTATTAATTAAAAATCCTAAATCGAAGAGGCAAAGTCCGACAACAAAGATAAATACATTAGAAACTGAAATTAATTCGAGAACAACTGATGCAATTAATGGTAACAACAGAAGAAAGAGCCGCAAAACAATAAAAGCAAATAAAAATTCCAGTAACAGAAATATTAGCAATCTTAACTATTAATTGGAAAATCCTCAGTCGAAGAAGCAAAGACCGAAAAAGTAGATAAAAACATTAGAAACTGAAACAAATTGGATAAAAACTGATGCATTGAAAGGTAACCAGAGAAGAAAGAGCCGCAACAGAAAAAACAGAAGCCAATTAAAAATCTAGAAGCGGAAATATTAGCAATCTAAATTATTAATTGAAAAATCCTAAGTCGAAGATGCAAAGTCCAAAAATATAGATAACAAAAATAAGAAACTGAAATAAATTCGAGAACAGCTGATGCAATGAACAGTAACCACAGAAGACAGAGCCGCAATAGAAAAAAAGAGTAGCCAAAAAAATCTAGTAACAGAAATATAAGCAATCTAATTTATTAATTGCAAAATCGTAAAACGAAGATGCAAAGTCCGACAATATAGATAAAAAAATTAGAAACTGAAATAAATTCAAGAACAAACGATGCAATGAATGGTTACCAGAGAAGAAAGAGCCGCAATAGAAAAAAGAGAAGCCAATAAAAAATCTAATAACGGAAATATTATCAGTCTAATTTATTAATTAAAAATCCTAAATCGAAGAGGCAAAGTCCGACAACTAAGATAAATACATTAGAAACTGAAATTAATTCGAGAACAACTGATGCAATTAATGGTAACAACAGAAGAAAGAGCCGCAAAACAATAAAAGCAAATAAAAATTCCAGTAACAGAAATATTAGCAATCTTAACTATTAATTGGAAAATCCTCAGTCGAAGAAGCAAAGACCGAAAAAGTAGATAAAAACATTAGAAACTGAAACAAATTGGATAAAAACTGATGCATTGAAAGGTAACCAGAGAAGAAAGAGCCGCAACAGAAAAAACAGAAGCCAATTAAAAATCTAGAAGCGGAAATATTAGCAATCTAAATTATTAATTGAAAAATCCTAAGTCGAAGATGCAAAGTCCAAAAATATAGATAACAAAAATAAGAAACTGAAATAAATTCGAGAACAGCTGATGCAATGAACAGTAACCACAGAAGACAGAGCCGCAATAGGAAAAAAAGAGTAGCCAAAAAAATCTAGTAACAGAAATATAAGCAATCTAAATTATTAATTGAAAAATCATAAAACGAAGAGGCAAATCCGACGATATAGATAAAATTTAGAAACTGAATTAAAAACAAGAACAAACGATGCAATGAATGGTAACCAGAGAGGAAAGAGCTGAAAGAAAAAGAGAAGCAAATAAAAATTCTAGTAACAGAAATATTAGCAATCTTAACGATTAATTGGAAAATCCATATTCTAAGAGGCAAAGACCGGCAACGTCGATAAAAACATTAAAAACTGAAACAAATTGGAGAACAACTAATGCAATGAATGGTAAACACAGAAGAAAGGGTCGCAAAACAAGAGAAGCAAATAAAAATTCTAGTAACAGAAATATTAGCAATCTTAACTGTTAATTGAAAAATGCTCATTCAAAGATGCAAAGACCGAAAACGTAGATAAAATCACTAGAGACTGAAACAAATTGGAGAACAACTGATGCATGGATGGGTAACCAGAGAAGAAGGAGCCGCAACAGAAAAAAGAGAAGCCAATAAAAAATCTAGTAACTTAAATATAAGCAATCTAAATTAATTATTGAAAAATCCTCAAGCAAAGAGGCAAAATCCGACAACATAGATAAAAACATTAGACACTGATACAAATTCGAGAACAACTGATGCAATAAATGGTAACCACAGAAGAAAGAGCCGCCATAAAAGATAAGCAAATAAAAATTCTAGTAAGAGAAATTTTTGCAATCTTAACTATTAATGGAAAAATCCTCATTCAAAGAAGCAAAAACCGACAACGTAGATAAAAAGATTAGAAACTGAAACAAATTCGAGAACAACTGATACATGGAAAGGTAACCAGAGAAGAAAGAAACGCAACAGAAAAAAGAGGAGCCAATAAAAAATATAGTAATGGAAATATTAGAAATCTAAATTAATTATTTAAAAATCCTTAATCGAAGAGGCGAAGTCCGACAACATAGATAAAAACATAAGAAACTGAAAGAAATTCGAGAACAATTGCTTCAATTAATGGTAACCACAGAAGAAGAAAAAGAGAAGCAGATAAAAATTCTAGTAACAGAAATATTAGCAATCTTAATTATTAATTGGTAAATCTTTGTTCGAAGAAGCAGACCGGCAACGTCGATATAAACATTAGAAACTGAAACAAATTGGAGAACAACTGATGCATGGAAAGGTAACCAGAGAAGAAAGAAGCGCAACAGAAAAAACAGAAGCCAATAAAAAATCTAGAAACGGAAATACTAGCAATCTAAATTATTAATTGAAAAATCCAAAATCTAAGATACAAAGTCCGACAACATAGATAAAAACATTAGAAACTCAACTAAATTCGAGAACAGCTGATGCAATGAACAGTAACTGCAGAAGACACAGCCGCAATAGAAAAAAGAGAAGCCAAAAAAATCTACTAACAGAAATATAAGCGATCTAAATTATTAATTGCAAAATCGTAAAACGAAGATGCAAAGTCCGACAATATAGATAAAAAAATTAGAAACTGAAATAAATTCAAGAACAAACGATGCAATGAATGGTTACCAGAGAAGAAAGAGCCGCAATAGAAAAAAGAGAAGCCAATAAAAAATCTAATAACGGAAATATTATCAGTCTAATTTATTAATTAAAAATCCTAAATCGAAGAGGCAAAGTCCGACAACAAAGATAAATACATTAGAAACTGAAATTAATTCGAGAACAACTGATGCAATTAATGGTAACAACAGAAGAAAGAGCCGCAAAACAATAAAAGCAAATAAAAATTCCAGTAACAGAAATATTAGCAATCTTAACTATTAATTGGAAAATCCTCAGTCGAAGAAGCAAAGACCGAAAAAGTAGATAAAAACATTAGAAACTGAAACAAATTGGATAAAAACTGATGCATTGAAAGGTAACCAGAGAAGAAAGAGCCGCAACAGAAAAAACAGAAGCCAATTAAAAATCTAGAAGCGGAAATATTAGCAATCTAAATTATTAATTGAAAAATCCTAAGTCGAAGATGCAAAGTCCAAAAATATAGATAACAAAAATAAGAAACTGAAATAAATTCGAGAACAGCTGATGCAATGAACAGTAACCACAGAAGACAGAGCCGCAATAGAAAAAAAGAGTAGCCAAAAAAATCTAGTAACAGAAATATAAGCAATCTAAATTATTAATTGAAAAATCATAAAACGAAGAGGCAAATCCGACGATATAGATAAAATTTAGAAACTGAATTAAAAACAAGAACAAACGATGCAATGAATGGTAACCAGAGAGGAAAGAGCTGAAAGAAAAAGAGAAGCAAATAAAAATTCTAGTAACAGAAATATTAGCAATCTTAACGATTAATTGGAAAATCCATATTCTAAGAGGCAAAGACCGGCAACGTCGATAAAAACATTAAAAACTGAAACAAATTGGAGAACAACTAATGCAATGAATGGTAAACACAGAAGAAAGGGTCGCAAAACAAGAGAAGCAAATAAAAATTCTAGTAACAGAAATATTAGCAATCTTAACTGTTAATTGAAAAATGCTCATTCAAAGATGCAAAGACCGAAAACGTAGATAAAATCACTAGAGACTGAAACAAATTGGAGAACAACTGATGCATGGATGGGTAACCAGAGAAGAAGGAGCCGCAACAGAAAAAAGAGAAGCCAATAAAAAATCTAGTAACTTAAATATTAGATATCTAAATTAATTATTGAAAAATCCTCAATCCAAGAGGCAAAATCCGACAACATAGATAAAAAAATTAGAAACTGAAACAAATTCGAGAACAACTGATGCAATAAATGGTAACCACAGAAGAAAGAGGCGCCCAAAGAGAGAAGCGAAAAACAATTCTAGTACGAGAAATTTTTGCAATCTTAACTATTAATGAAAAAATCCTCATTCAAAGAAGCAAAACCGACAACATAGATAAAAACATAAGAAACTGAAAGAAATTCGAGAACAACTGATACATGGAAAGGTAACCAGAGAAGAAAGAAACGCAACAGAAAAAAGAGGAGCCAATAAAAAATATAGTAATGGAAATATTAGAAATCTAAATTAATTATTTAAAAATCCTTAATCGAAGAGGCGAAGAAGGACAACATAGATAAAAACATAAGAAACTGAAAGAAATTCGAGAACAATTGATGCAATTAATGGTAACCACAGAAGAAAGAGCCGCAAGAAAAAGAGAAACAGATAAAAATTCTAGTAACAGAAATATTAGCAATCTTAACTATTAATTGGATAATCTTTAATCGAAGAAGCAGACCGGCAACGTCGATAAAATCATTAGAAACTGAAACAAATTGGAGAACAACTGATGCATGGAAAGGTAACCAGAGAAGAAAGAAGCGCAATAGAAAAAAGAGAAGCCAATAAAAAATCTAGAAACGGAAATACTAGCAATCTAAATTATTAATTGAAAAATCCAAAATCTAAGATACAAAGTCCGACAACATAGATAAAAACATTAGAAACTCAACTAAATTCGAGAACAGCTGATGCAATGAACAGTAACTGCAGAAGACACAGCCGCAATAGAAGAAAGAGAAGCCAAAAAAATCTACTAACAGAAATATAAGCGATCTAAATTATTAATTGCAAAATCGTAAAACGAAGATGCAAAGTCCGACAATATAGATAAAAAAATTAGAAACTGAAATAAATTCAAGAACAAACGATGCAATGAATGGTTACCAGAGAAGAAAGAGCCGCAATAGAAAAAAGAGAAGCCAATAAAAAATCTAATAACGGAAATATTATCAGTCTAATTTATTAATTAAAAATCCTAAATCGAAGAGGCAAAGTCCGACAACAAAGATAAATACATTAGAAACTGAAATTAATTCGAGAACAACTGATGCAATTAATGGTAACAACAGAAGAAAGAGCCGCAAAACAATAAAAGCAAATAAAAATTCCAGTAACAGAAATATTAGCAATCTTAACTATTAATTGGAAAATCCTCAGTCGAAGAAGCAAAGACCGAAAAAGTAGATAAAAACATTAGAAACTGAAACAAATTGGATAAAAACTGATGCATTGAAAGGTAACCAGAGAAGAAAGAGCCGCAACAGAAAAAACAGAAGCCAATTAAAAATCTAGAAGCGGAAATATTAGCAATCTAAATTATTAATTGAAAAATCCTAAGTCGAAGATGCAAAGTCCAAAAATATAGATAACAAAAATAAGAAACTGAAATAAATTCGAGAACAGCTGATGCAATGAACAGTAACCACAGAAGACAGAGCCGCAATAGAAAAAAAGAGTAGCCAAAAAAATCTAGTAACAGAAATATAAGCAATCTAAATTATTAATTGAAAAATCATAAAACGAAGAGGCAAATCCGACGATATAGATAAAATTTAGAAACTGAATTAAAAACAAGAACAAACGATGCAATGAATGGTAACCAGAGAGGAAAGAGCTGAAAGAAAAAGAGAAGCAAATAAAAATTCTAGTAACAGAAATATTAGCAATCTTAACGATTAATTGGAAAATCCATATTCTAAGAGGCAAAGACCGGCAACGTCGATAAAAACATTAAAAACTGAAACAAATTGGAGAACAACTAATGCAATGAATGGTAAACACAGAAGAAAGGGTCGCAAAACAAGAGAAGCAAATAAAAATTCTAGTAACAGAAATATTAGCAATCTTAACTGTTAATTGAAAAATGCTCATTCAAAGATGCAAAGACCGAAAACGTAGATAAAATCACTAGAGACTGAAACAAATTGGAGAACAACTGATGCATGGATGGGTAACCAGAGAAGAAGGAGCCGCAACAGAAAAAAGAGAAGCCAATAAAAAATCTAGTAACTTAAATATAAGCAATCTAAATTAATTATTGAAAAATCCTCAAGCAAAGAGGCAAAATCCGACAACATAGATAAAAACATTAGACACTGATACAAATTCGAGAACAACTGATGCAATAAATGGTAACCACAGAAGAAAGAGCCGCCATAAAAGAGAAGCAAATAAAAATTCTAGTAAGAGAAATTTTTGCAATCTTAACTATTAATGGAAAAATCCTCATTCAAAGAAGCAAAAACCGACAACGTAGATAAAAACATTAGAAACTGAAACAAATTCGAGAACAACTGATACATGGAAAGGTAACCAGAGAAGAAAGAAACGCAACAGAAAAAAGAGGAGCCAATAAAAAATATAGTAATGGAAATATTAGAAATCTAAATTAATTATTTAAAAATCCTTAATCGAAGAGGCGAAGAAGGACAACATAGATAAAAACATAAGAAACTGAAAGAAATTCGAGAACAATTGATGCAATTAATGGTAACCACAGAAGAAAGAGCCGCAAGAAAAAGAGAAGCAGATAAAAATTCTAGTAACAGAAATATTAGCAATCTTAACTATTAATTGGATAATCTTTATTCGAAGAAGCAGACCGGCAACGTCGATATAAACATTAGAAACTGAAACAAATTGGAGAACAACTGATGCATGGAAAGGTAACCAGAGAAGAAAGAAGCGCAATAGAAAAAAGAGAAGCCAATAAAAAATCTAGAAACGGAAATACTAGCAATCTAAATTATTAATTGAAAAATCCAAAATCTAAGATACAAAGTCCGACAACATAGATAAAAACATTAGAAACTCAACTAAATTCGAGAACAGCTGATGCAATGAACAGTAACTGCAGAAGACACAGCCGCAATAGGAAAAAGAGAAGCCAAAAAAATCTACTAACAGAAATATAAGCGATCTAAATTATTAATTGCAAAATCGTAAAACGAAGATGCAAAGTCCGACAATATAGATAAAAAAATTAGAAACTAAAATAAATTCAAGATCAAACGATGCAATGAATGGTTACCAGAGAAGAAAGAGCCGCAATAAAAAAAGAGAAGCCAATAAAAAAATATAGCAAAGGAAATATTAAAAATCTAAATTAATTATATAAAAATCCTAAATCGAAGAGGCGAAGACCGACAACAAAGATAAAAACATGAGAAACTGAAAGAAATACGAGAACACTTGATGCAATTTATGGTAACCACAGAAGAAAGAGCCGCAAGAAGAAGAGAAGCAGATAAAAATTCTAGTAACAGAAATATTAGCAATCTTAACTATTAATTGAATAATCTTTATTCGAAGAAGCAGACCGGCAACGTCGATAAAAACATTAGAAACTGAAACAAATTGGAGAATGACTGATGCATGGAAAGGTAACCAGAGAAGAAAGAACCGCAACAGAAAAAACAGAAGCCAATAAAAAAACTAGAAACGGAAATACTAACAATCTAAATTATTAATGGAAAAATCCAAAATCGAAGATGCAAAGTCCGACAACATAGATAAAAACATTAGAAACTCAACTAAATTCGAGAACAGCTGATGCAATGAACAGTAACTGCAGAAGACACAGCCGCAATAGAAAAAAGAGAAGCCAAAAAAATCTACTAACAGAAATATAAGCGATCTAAATTATTAATTGCAAAATCGTAAAACGAAGATGCAAAGTCCGACAATATAGATAAAAAAATTAGAAACTAAAATAAATTCAAGATCAAACGATGCAATGAATGGTTACCAGAGAAGAAAGAGCCGCAATAAAAAAAGAGAAGCCAATAAAAAAATATAGCAAAGGAAATATTAAAAATCTAAATTAATTATATAAAAATCCTAAATCGAAGAGGCGAAGACCGACAACAAAGATAAAAACATGAGAAACTGAAAGAAATACGAGAACACTTGATGCAATTTATGGTAACCACAGAAGAAAGAGCCGCAAGAAGAAGAGAAGCAGATAAAAATTCTAGTAACAGAAATATTAGCAATCTTAACTATTAATTGAATAATCTTTATTCGAAGAAGCAGACCGGCAACGTCGATAAAAACATTAGAAACTGAAACAAATTGGAGAATGACTGATGCATGGAAAGGTAACCAGAGAAGAAAGAACCGCAACAGAAAAAACAGAAGCCAATAAAAAAACTAGAAACGGAAATACTAGCAATCTAAATTATTAATTGAAAAATCCAAAATCTAAGATACAAAGTCCGACAACATAGATAAAAACATTAGAAACTCAACTAAATTCGAGAACAGCTGATGCAATGAACAGTAACTGCAGAAGACACAGCCGCAATAGAAAAAAGAGAAGCCAAAAAAATCTACTAACAGAAATATAAGCGATCTAAATTATTAATTGCAAAATCGTAAAACGAAGATGCAAAGTCCGACAATATAGATAAAAAAATTAGAAACTGAAATAAATTCAAGAACAAACGATGCAATGAATGGTTACCAGAGAAGAAAGAGCCGCAATAGAAAAAAGAGAAGCCAATAAAAAATCTAATAACGGAAATATTATCAGTCTAATTTATTAATTAAAAATCCTAAATCGAAGAGGCAAAGTCCGACAACAAAGATAAATACATTAGAAACTGAAATTAATTCGAGAACAACTGATGCAATTAATGGTAACAACAGAAGAAAGAGCCGCAAAACAATAAAAGCAAATAAAAATTCCAGTAACAGAAATATTAGCAATCTTAACTATTAATTGGAAAATCCTCAGTCGAAGAAGCAAAGACCGAAAAAGTAGATAAAAACATTAGAAACTGAAACAAATTGGATAAAAACTGATGCATTGAAAGGTAACCAGAGAAGAAAGAGCCGCAACAGAAAAAACAGAAGCCAATTAAAAATCTAGAAGCGGAAATATTAGCAATCTAAATTATTAATTGAAAAATCCTAAGTCGAAGATGCAAAGTCCAAAAATATAGATAACAAAAATAAGAAACTGAAATAAATTCGAGAACAGCTGATGCAATGAACAGTAACCACAGAAGACAGAGCCGCAATAGAAAAAAAGAGTAGCCAAAAAAATCTAGTAACAGAAATATAAGCAATCTAAATTATTAATTGAAAAATCATAAAACGAAGAGGCAAATCCGACGATATAGATAAAATTTAGAAACTGAATTAAAAACAAGAACAAACGATGCAATGAATGGTAACCAGAGAGGAAAGAGCTGAAAGAAAAAGAGAAGCAAATAAAAATTCTAGTAACAGAAATATTAGCAATCTTAACGATTAATTGGAAAATCCATATTCTAAGAGGCAAAGACCGGCAACGTCGATAAAAACATTAAAAACTGAAACAAATTGGAGAACAACTAATGCAATGAATGGTAAACACAGAAGAAAGGGTCGCAAAACAAGAGAAGCAAATAAAAATTCTAGTAACAGAAATATTAGCAATCTTAACTGTTAATTGAAAAATGCTCATTCAAAGATGCAAAGACCGAAAACGTAGATAAAATCACTAGAGACTGAAACAAATTGGAGAACAACTGATGCATGGATGGGTAACCAGAGAAGAAGGAGCCGCAACAGAAAAAAGAGAAGCCAATAAAAAATCTAGTAACTTAAATATAAGCAATCTAAATTAATTATTGAAAAATCCTCAAGCAAAGAGGCAAAATCCGACAACATAGATAAAAACATTAGACACTGATACAAATTCGAGAACAACTGATGCAATAAATGGTAACCACAGAAGAAAGAGCCGCCATAAAAGAGAAGCAAATAAAAATTCTAGTAAGAGAAATTTTTGCAATCTTAACTATTAATGGAAAAATCCTCATTCAAAGAAGCAAAAACCGACAACGTAGATAAAAACATTAGAAACTGAAACAAATTCGAGAACAACTGATACATGGAAAGGTAACCAGAGAAGAAAGAAACGCAACAGAAAAAAGAGGAGCCAATAAAAAATATAGTAATGGAAATATTAGAAATCTAAATTAATTATTTAAAAATCCTTAATCGAAGAGGCGAAGTCCGACAACATAGATAAAAACATAAGAAACTGAAAGAAATTCGAGAACAATTGCTTCAATTAATGGTAACCACAGAAGAAAGAGCCGCAAGAAAAAGAGAAGCAGATAAAAATTCTAGTAACAGAAATATTAGCAATCTTAATTATTAATTGGATAATCTTTATTCGAAGAAGCAGACCGGCAACGTCGATATAAACATTAGAAACTGAAACAAATTGGAGAACAACTGATGCATGGAAAGGTAACCAGAGAAGAAAGAAGCGCAACAGAAAAAACAGAAGCCAATAAAAAATCTAGAAACGGAAATACTAGCAATCTAAATTATTAATTGAAAAATCCAAAATCTAAGATACAAAGTCCGACAACATAGATAAAAACATTAGAAACTGAAACAAATTCGAGAACAGCTGATGCAATGAACAGTAACTGCAGAAGACACAGCCGCAATAGAAAAAAGAGAAGCCAAAAAAATCTACTAACACAAATATAAGCGATCTAAATTATTAATTGCAAAATCGTAAAACGAAGATGCAAAGTCCGACAATATAGATAAAAAAATTAGAAACTGAAATAAATTCAAGAACAAACGATGCAATGAATGGTTACCAGAGAAGAAAGAGCCGCAATAGAAAAAAGAGAAGCCAATAAAAAATCTAATAACGGAAATATTATCAGTCTAATTTATTAATTAAAAATCCTAAATCGAAGAGGCAAAGTCCGACAACAAAGATAAATACATTAGAAACTGAAATTAATTCGAGAACAACTGATGCAATTAATGGTAACAACAGAAGAAAGAGCCGCAAAACAATAAAAGCAAATAAAAATTCCAGTAACAGAAATATTAGCAATCTTAACTATTAATTGGAAAATCCTCAGTCGAAGAAGCAAAGACCGAAAAAGTAGATAAAAACATTAGAAACTGAAACAAATTGGATAAAAACTGATGCATTGAAAGGTAACCAGAGAAGAAAGAGCCGCAACAGAAAAAACAGAAGCCAATTAAAAATCTAGAAGCGGAAATATTAGCAATCTAAATTATTAATTGAAAAATCCTAAGTCGAAGATGCAAAGTCCAAAAATATAGATAACAAAAATAAGAAACTGAAATAAATTCGAGAACAGCTGATGCAATGAACAGTAACCACAGAAGACAGAGCCGCAATAGAAAAAAAGAGTAGCCAAAAAAATCTAGTAACAGAAATATAAGCAATCTAAATTATTAATTGAAAAATCATAAAACGAAGAGGCAAATCCGACGATATAGATAAAATTTAGAAACTGAATTAAAAACAAGAACAAACGATGCAATGAATGGTAACCAGAGAGGAAAGAGCTGAAAGAAAAAGAGAAGCAAATAAAAATTCTAGTAACAGAAATATTAGCAATCTTAACGATTAATTGGAAAATCCATATTCTAAGAGGCAAAGACCGGCAACGTCGATAAAAACATTAAAAACTGAAACAAATTGGAGAACAACTAATGCAATGAATGGTAAACACAGAAGAAAGGGTCGCAAAACAAGAGAAGCAAATAAAAATTCTAGTAACAGAAATATTAGCAATCTTAACTGTTAATTGAAAAATGCTCAGTCAAAGATGCAAAGACCGAAAACGTAGATAAAATCACTAGAGACTGAAACAAATTGGAGAACAACTGATGCATGGATGGGTAACCAGAGAAGAAGGAGCCGCAACAGAAAAAAGAGAAGCCAATAAAAAATCTAGTAACTTAAATATAAGCAATCTAAATTAATTATTGAAAAATCCTCAAGCAAAGAGGCAAAATCCGACAACATAGATAAAAACATTAGACACTGATGCAAATTCGAGAACAACTGATGCAATAAATGGTAACCACAGAAGAAAGAGCCGCCATAAAAGAGAAGCAAATAAAAATTCTAGTAAGAGAAATTTTTGCAATCTTAACTATTAATGGAAAAATCCTCATTCAAAGAAGCAAAAACCGACAACGTAGATAAAAACATTAGAAACTGAAACAAATTCGAGAACAACTGATACATGGAAAGGTAACCAGAGAAGAAAGAAACGCAACAGAAAAAAGAGGAGCCAATAAAAAATATAGTAATGGAAATATTAGAAATCTAAATTAATTATTTAAAAATCCTTAATCGAAGAGGCGAAGTCCGACAACATAGATAAAAACATAAGAAACTGAAAGAAATTCGAGAACAATTGCTTCAATTAATGGTAACCACAGAAGAAGAAAAAGAGAAGCAGATAAAAATTCTAGTAACAGAAATATTAGCAATCTTAATTATTAATTGGTAAATCTTTGTTCGAAGAAGCAGACCGGCAACGTCGATATAAACATTAGAAACTGAAACAAATTGGAGAACAACTGATGCATGGAAAGGTAACCAGAGAAGAAAGAAGCGCAAAAGAAAACACAGAAGCCAATAAAAAATCTAGAAACGGAAATACTAGCAATCTAAATTAATAATTGAAAAATCCAAAATCTAAGATACAAAGTCCGACAACATAGATAAAAACATTAGAAACTCAACTAAATTCGAGAACAGCTGATGCAATGAACAGTAACTGCAGAAGACACAGCCGCAATAGAAAAAAAGAGTAGCCAAAAAGATCTAGTAACAGAAATATAAGCGATCTAAATTATTAATTGCAAAATCGTAAAACGAAGATGCAAAGTCCGACAATATAGATAAAAAAATTAGAAACTAAAATAAATTCAAGATCAAACGATGCAATGAATGGTTACCAGAGAAGAAAGAGCCGCAATAAAAAAAGAGAAGCCAATAAAAAAATATAGCAAAGGAAATATTAAAAATCTAAATTAATTATATAAAAATCCTAAATCGAAGAGGCGAAGACCGACAACAAAGATAAAAACATGAGAAACTGAAAGAAATACGAGAACACTTGATGCAATTTATGGTAACCACAGAAGAAAGAGCCGCAAGAAGAAGAGAAGCAGATAAAAATTCTAGTAACAGAAATATTAGCAATCTTAACTATTAATTGAATAATCTTTATTCGAAGAAGCAGACCGGCAACGTCGATAAAAACATTAGAAACTGAAACAAATTGGAGAATGACTGATGCATGGAAAGGTAACCAGAGAAGAAAGAACCGCAACAGAAAAAACAGAAGCCAATAAAAAAACTAGAAACGGAAATACTATCAATCTAAATTATTAATGGAAAAATCCAAAATCGAAGATGCAAAGTCCGACAACATAGATAAAAACATTAGAAACTGAACTAAATTCGAGAACAGCTGATGCAATGAACAGTAACTGCAGAAGACACAGCCGCAATAGAAAAAAGAGAAGCCAAAAAAATCTACTAACAGAAATATAAGCGATCTAAATTATTAATTGCAAAATCGTAAAACGAAGATGCAAAGTCCGACAATATAGATAAAAAAATTAGAAACTAAAATAAATTCAAGATCAAACGATGCAATGAATGGTTACCAGAGAAGAAAGAGCCGCAATAAAAAAAGAGAAGCCAATAAAAAAATATAGCAAAGGAAATATTAAAAATCTAAATTAATTATATAAAAATCCTAAATCGAAGAGGCGAAGACCGACAACAAAGTAAATTAATTATTTAAAAATCCTTAATCGAAGAGGCGAAGAAGGACAACATAGATAAAAACATAAGAAACTGAAAGAAATTCGAGAACAATTGATGCAATTAATGGTAACCACAGAAGAAAGAGCCGCAAGAAAAAGAGAAGCAGATAAAAATTCTAGTAACAGAAATATTAGCAATCTTAACTATTAATTGGATAATCTTTAATCGAAGAAGCAGACCGGCAACGTCGATAAAATCATTAGAAACTGAAACAAATTGGAGAACAACTGATGCATGGAAAGGTAACCAGAGAAGAAAGAAGCGCAATAGAAAAAAGAGAAGCCAATAAAAAATCTAGAAACGGAAATACTAGCAATCTAAATTATTAATTGAAAAATCCAAAATCTAAGATACAAAGTCCGACAACATAGATAAAAACATTAGAAACTCAACTAAATTCGAGAACAGCTGATGCAATGAACAGTAACTGCAGAAGACACAGCCGCAATAGAAGAAAGAGAAGCCAAAAAAATCTACTAACAGAAATATAAGCGATCTAAATTATTAATTGCAAAATCGTAAAACGAAGATGCAAAGTCCGACAATATAGATAAAAAAATTAGAAACTGAAATAAATTCAAGAACAAACGATGCAATGAATGGTTACCAGAGAAGAAAGAGCCGCAATAGAAAAAAGAGAAGCCAATAAAAAATCTAATAACGGAAATATTATCAGTCTAATTTATTAATTAAAAATCCTAAATCGAAGAGGCAAAGTCCGACAACAAAGATAAATACATTAGAAACTGAAATTAATTCGAGAACAACTGATGCAATTAATGGTAACAACAGAAGAAAGAGCCGCAAAACAATAAAAGCAAATAAAAATTCCAGTAACAGAAATATTAGCAATCTTAACTATTAATTGGAAAATCCTCAGTCGAAGAAGCAAAGACCGAAAAAGTAGATAAAAACATTAGAAACTGAAACAAATTGGATAAAAACTGATGCATTGAAAGGTAACCAGAGAAGAAAGAGCCGCAACAGAAAAAACAGAAGCCAATTAAAAATCTAGAAGCGGAAATATTAGCAATCTAAATTATTAATTGAAAAATCCTAAGTCGAAGATGCAAAGTCCAAAAATATAGATAACAAAAATAAGAAACTGAAATAAATTCGAGAACAGCTGATGCAATGAACAGTAACCACAGAAGACAGAGCCGCAATAGAAAAAAAGAGTAGCCAAAAAAATCTAGTAACAGAAATATAAGCAATCTAAATTATTAATTGAAAAATCATAAAACGAAGAGGCAAATCCGACGATATAGATAAAATTTAGAAACTGAATTAAAAACAAGAACAAACGATGCAATGAATGGTAACCAGAGAGGAAAGAGCTGAAAGAAAAAGAGAAGCAAATAAAAATTCTAGTAACAGAAATATTAGCAATCTTAACGATTAATTGGAAAATCCATATTCTAAGAGGCAAAGACCGGCAACGTCGATAAAAACATTAAAAACTGAAACAAATTGGAGAACAACTAATGCAATGAATGGTAAACACAGAAGAAAGGGTCGCAAAACAAGAGAAGCAAATAAAAATTCTAGTAACAGAAATATTAGCAATCTTAACTGTTAATTGAAAAATGCTCATTCAAAGATGCAAAGACCGAAAACGTAGATAAAATCACTAGAGACTGAAACAAATTGGAGAACAACTGATGCATGGATGGGTAACCAGAGAAGAAGGAGCCGCAACAGAAAAAAGAGAAGCCAATAAAAAATCTAGTAACTTAAATATAAGCAATCTAAATTAATTATTGAAAAATCCTCAAGCAAAGAGGCAAAATCCGACAACATAGATAAAAACATTAGACACTGATACAAATTCGAGAACAACTGATGCAATAAATGGTAACCACAGAAGAAAGAGCCGCCATAAAAGAGAAGCAAATAAAAATTCTAGTAAGAGAAATTTTTGCAATCTTAACTATTAATGGAAAAATCCTCATTCAAAGAAGCAAAAACCGACAACGTAGATAAAAACATTAGAAACTGAAACAAATTCGAGAACAACTGATACATGGAAAGGTAACCAGAGAAGAAAGAAACGCAACAGAAAAAAGAGGAGCCAATAAAAAATATAGTAATGGAAATATTAGAAATCTAAATTAATTATTTAAAAATCCTTAATCGAAGAGGCGAAGAAGGACAACATAGATAAAACTATAAAGAGCTGAAATTAAGATAATTGCTTCAATTAAATGAAGTATGAAGAAGACTATGAAAGAAGAGAGCAATTAAAATTCAATGTAGAAATATGAGTCATTGATATTAATTGGATGATCTTTCCCATTCAGTGGACCATAACGTCGATGTAAACAACAGAACTGAGAACAAATTGGAGAACAACTTGTTATGGAAAAGGTAACAAGAAAACACAGCAGAAAAAACAAATAGTAAAAAATCTAGAAACGGAAATGCTAACAATCTAAATTATTGAATTGAAGAAGTACGAAATCTAATTACTAAGATCAAATGACATGATCAAAACAACAAAGCATCAACTGTAAATTTCGAACATTCAAATTATAATGATAGTAATACGAAAGGGAGACAAGTTATAATGAAAAAAAGTATTAAAAATCTAATAGCAAATACTAAATCAAATTATTAGTATATAAAAGTCGCGTAAAACAGAAAGTGCAAGTCCAAATATTAAATAAAAAAATTGAAGCTGAAATAGGTCAAGAAGACAAAACGATGCAATGAATGATTTATGAAGAAAAAAAAATGAAATAGAAAAAGAAGCCAATGAAAAAATCATCAGCAGATGTATCGGTCTAATTTATTAATTAAAAATCTCTAAATCAGAAGAGCAAAGTCAAACAAACAAGGTCAATGCGATAAAACTGAAATTAATTAAGACAACACAGGTACAATTAAATTAAGTAACAATGAAGAAGAACTATAAAATCAATAAAAACAAATAAAAGTCCAATTAACAGAAATATTAGCAATCTTAATTATTAATTGGATAATCTTTATTCGAAGAAGCAGACCGGCAACGTCGATATAAACATTAGAAACTGAAACAAATTGGAGAACAACTGATGCATGGAAAGGTAACCAGAGAAGAAAGAAGCGCAACAGAAAAAACAGAAGCCAATAAAAAATCTAGAAACGGAAATACTAGCAATCTAAATTATTAATTGAAAAATCCAAAATCGAAGATACAAAGTCCGACAACATAGATAAAAACATAAGAAACTGAAATAAATTCGAGAACAGCTGATGCAATGAACAGTAACTGCAGAAGACACAGCCGCAATAGAAAAAAGAGAAGCCAAAAAAATCTACTAACACAAATATAAGCGATCTAAATTATTAATTGCAAAATCGTAAAACGAAGATGCAAAGTCCGACAATATAGATAAAAAAATTAGAAACTGAAATAAATTCGAACTGAAATAAATTCGAGAACAAACGCTGCAGTGCAATGGTTGCCAGAGAAGAAGAGCCTGCAATAGAAAAAAGAAGCCAATAAAAAATCTAATAACGGAAATATTATCAGTCTAATTTATTAATTAAAAATCCTAAATCGAAGAGGCAAAGTCCGACAACAAAGATAAATACATTAGAAACTGAAATTAATTCGAGAACAACTGATGCAATTAATGGTAACAACAGAAGAAAGAGCCGCAAAACAATAAAAGCAAATAAAAATTCCAGTAACAGAAATATTAGCAATCTTAACTATTAATTGGAAAATCCTCAGTCGAAGAAGCAAAGACCGAAAAAGTAGATAAAAACATTAGAAACTGAAACAAATTGGATAAAAACTGATGCATTGAAAGGTAACCAGAGAAGAAAGAGCCGCAACAGAAAAAACAGAAGCCAATTAAAAATCTAGAAGCGGAAATATTAGCAATCTAAATTATTAATTGAAAAATCCTAAGTCGAAGATGCAAAGTCCAAAAATATAGATAACAAAAATAAGAAACTGAAATAAATTCGAGAACAGCTGATGCAATGAACAGTAACCACAGAAGACAGAGCCGCAATAGAAAAAAAGAGTAGCCAAAAAAATCTAGTAACAGAAATATAAGCAATCTAAATTATTAATTGAAAAATCCTAAAACGAAGAGCAAACCGACAACGTAGATAAAAACATTAGCAACTGAAACAAATTCGAGAACAACCGATACATGGAAAGGTAACCAGAGAAGAAAGAAACGCAACAGAAAAAAGAGGAGCCAATAAAAAATATAGTAATGGAAATATTAGAAATCTAGATTAATTATTTAAAAATCCTTAATCGAAGAGGCGAAGTCCGACAACATAGATAAAAACATAAGAAACTGAAAGAAATTCGAGAACAATTGCTTCAATTAATGGTAACCACAGAAGAAAGAGCCGCAAGAAAAAGAGAAGCAGATAAAAATTCTAGTAACAGAAATATTAGCAATCTCAATTATTAATTGGATAATCTTTATTCGAAGAAGCAGACCGGCAACGTCGATATAAACATTAGAAACTGAAACAAATTGGAGAACAACTGATGCATGGAAAGGTAACCAGAGAAGAAAGAAGCGCAACAGAAAAAACAGAAGCCAATAAAAAATCTAGAAACGGAAATACTAGCAATCTAAATTATTAATTGAAAAATCCAAAATCTAAGATACAAAGTCCGACAACATAGATAAAAACATTAGAAACTCAACAGAAACTGAAATTATTTCAAGAAAAACTGATTCAAAGAATGGTAGCCACAGAAGAAAGCCGCAATGGAAAACATAGAAGCCAATAAAAAATCCAGTAACAGAAATATTAGCAATCTAAATTATTAATTGCAAAATCCTCAATCGAAGATGCAACGTCCGACAACGAAGATAAAAATATTTGAAACTAAAATAAATTTGAGAACAACTGATGCCTGGAAAGGTAACCAGAGAAGAAAGATCCGCAATACAAAAAACAGAAGCCAATAAAAAATCTAGTAACTGAAATATTAGAAATATAAGTTATTAATTGAAAATTCCTCAATCGAAGAAGCAAAGTCCGATAACATGAGTAGAGACATTAGAAACTGAAATTATTTCGAGAAAAACTGATGCAAAGAATGGTAACCACAGAAGAAAGAGGCGCAATAGAAAAAAGAGAATCCAAAAAAAAATTAGTAACGGAAATATTAGAAATCTAAATTATTACTTGAAAAATCCTAAAACGAAGTGGAAAAGTCCGACAACATAGATAAAAACATTATAAACCGAAATAAATTCGAGAGCAACAGATGCAATGAATGGTAACCACAGAAGAAAGAACCTCAATGGAGAAATGAAAAGCCAATAAAATAACTAGTAACGGAAATATTAGCAATCTAAATAATTGAAAAATCCTAAATCGAAGTGGCAAAGCTCGACATCAAAGATAAAAAGATTAGAAACTGAAATAAAATCGAGAACAATTGATGCAATAAATGGTAACCAGAGTAGAAAGAGCCGCAATAGAAAAAAGAGAAACCAATTAAAAAATCTAGTAACGGAAATATTAGCAAACTAAATTAATAATTGACATATCCTAAATCGAAGAGGCAAAGTACGACAACATAGATAAAAACATTATAAACTGAAATAAATTCGAGAACAACTGATGCAATGAATGGTATCCACTGAAGAAAGTGCCGCAATAGAAAAATGAGAAGCCAATAAAAAATCTAGTAACTGAAATATTAGAAATCTTAACTATTAATTGGAAAATCCTCAGTCGAAGAAGCAAAGACCGAAAAAGTAGATAAAAACATTAGAAACTGAAACAAATTGGAGAACAACTGATGCATGGAAAGGTAACCAGAGAAGAAAGAAGCGCAACAGAAAAAACAGAAGCCAATAAAAAATCTAGAAACGGAAATACTAGCAATCTAAATTATTAATTGAAAAATCCAAAATCTAAGATCCAAAGTCCGACAACATAGATAAAAACATTAGAAACTCAACTAAATTCGAGAACAGCTGATGCAATGAACAGTAACTGCAGAAGACACAGCCGCAATAGAAAAAAGAGAAGCCAAAAAAATCTACTAACAGAAATATAAGCGATCTAAATTATTAATTGCAAAATCGTAAAACGAAGATGCAAAGTCCGACAATATAGATAAAAAAATTAGAAACTGAAATAAATTCAAGAACAAACGATGCAATGAATGGTTACCAGAGAAGAAAGAGCCGCAATAGAAAAAAGAGAAGCCAATAAAAAATCTAATAACGGAAATATTATCAGTCTAATTTATTAATTAAAAATCCTAAATCGAAGAGGCAAAGTCCGACAACTAAGATAAATACATTAGAAACTGAAATTAATTCGAGAACAACTGATGCAATAAATGGTAACCACAGAAGAAAGAGCCGCCATAAAAGAGAAGCAAATAAAAATTCTAGTAAGAGAAATTTTTGCAATCTTAACTATTAATGGAAAAATCCTCATTCAAAGAAGCAAAAACCGACAACGTAGATAAAAACATTAGCAACTGAAACAAATTCGAGAACAACCGATACATGGAAAGGTAACCAGAGAAGAAAGAAACGCAACAGAAAAAAGAGGAGCCAATAAAAAATATAGTAATGGAAATATTAGAAATCTAGATTAATTATTTAAAAATCCTTAATCGAAGAGGCGAAGTCCGACAACATAGATAAAAACATAAGAAACTGAAAGAAATTCGAGAACAATTGCTTCAATTAATGGTAACCACAAATACGAGAACACTTGATGCAATTTATGGTAACCACAGAAGAAAGAGCCGCAAGAAGAAGAGAAGCAGATAAAAATTCTAGTAACAGAAATATTAGCAATCTTAACTATTAATTGAATAATCTTTATTCGAAGAAGCAGACCGGCAACGTCGATAAAAACATTAGAAACTGAAACAAATTGGAGAATGACTGATGCATGGAAAGGTAACCAGAGAAGAAAGAACCGCAACAGAAAAAACAGAAGCCAATAAAAAAACTAGAAACGGAAATACTATCAATCTAAATTATTAATGGAAAAATCCAAAATCGAAGATGCAAAGTCCGACAACATAGATAAAAACATTAGAAACTCAACTAAATTCGAGAACAGCTGATGCAATGAACAGTAACTGCAGAAGACACAGCCGCAATAGAAAAAAGAGAAGCCAAAAAAATCTACTAACAGAAATATAAGCGATCTAAATTATTAATTGCAAAATCGTAAAACGAAGATGCAAAGTCCGACAATATAGATAAAAAAATTAGAAACTAAAATAAATTCAAGATCAAACGATGCAATGAATGGTTACCAGAGAAGAAAGAGCCGCAATAAAAAAAGAGAAGCCAATAAAAAAATATAGCAAAGGAAATATTAAAAATCTAAATTAATTATATAAAAATCCTAAATCGAAGAGGCGAAGACCGACAACAAAGATAAAAACATGAGAAACTGAAAGAAATACGAGAACACTTGATGCAATTTATGGTAACCACAGAAGAAAGAGCCGCAAGAAGAAGAGAAGCAGATAAAAATTCTAGTAACAGAAATATTAGCAATCTTAACTATTAATTGAATAATCTTTATTCGAAGAAGCAGACCGGCAACGTCGATAAAAACATTAGAAACTGAAACAAATTGGAGAATGACTGATGCATGGAAAGGTAACCAGAGAAGAAAGAACCGCAACAGAAAAAACAGAAGCCAATAAAAAAACTAGAAACGGAAATACTAGCAATCTAAATTATTAATTGAAAAATCCAAAATCTAAGATACAAAGTCCGACAACATAGATAAAAACATTAGAAACTCAACTAAATTCGAGAACAGCTGATGCAATGAACAGTAACTGCAGAAGACACAGCCGCAATAGAAAAAAGAGAAGCCAAAAAAATCTACTAACAGAAATATAAGCGATCTAAATTATTAATTGCAAAATCGTAAAACGAAGATGCAAAGTCCGACAATATAGATAAAAAAATTAGAAACTGAAATAAATTCAAGAACAAACGATGCAATGAATGGTTACCAGAGAAGAAAGAGCCGCAATAGAAAAAAGAGAAGCCAATAAAAAATCTAATAACGGAAATATTATCAGTCTAATTTATTAATTAAAAATCCTAAATCGAAGAGGCAAAGTCCGACAACAAAGATAAATACATTAGAAACTGAAATTAATTCGAGAACAACTGATGCAATTAATGGTAACAACAGAAGAAAGAGCCGCAAAACAATAAAAGCAAATAAAAATTCCAGTAACAGAAATATTAGCAATCTTAACTATTAATTGGAAAATCCTCAGTCGAAGAAGCAAAGACCGAAAAAGTAGATAAAAACATTAGAAACTGAAACAAATTGGATAAAAACTGATGCATTGAAAGGTAACCAGAGAAGAAAGAGCCGCAACAGAAAAAACAGAAGCCAATTAAAAATCTAGAAGCGGAAATATTAGCAATCTAAATTATTAATTGAAAAATCCTAAGTCGAAGATGCAAAGTCCAAAAATATAGATAACAAAAATAAGAAACTGAAATAAATTCGAGAACAGCTGATGCAATGAACAGTAACCACAGAAGACAGAGCCGCAATAGAAAAAAAGAGTAGCCAAAAAAATCTAGTAACAGAAATATAAGCAATCTAAATTATTAATTGAAAAATCATAAAACGAAGAGGCAAATCCGACGATATAGATAAAATTTAGAAACTGAATTAAAAACAAGAACAAACGATGCAATGAATGGTAACCAGAGAGGAAAGAGCTGAAAGAAAAAGAGAAGCAAATAAAAATTCTAGTAACAGAAATATTAGCAATCTTAACGATTAATTGGAAAATCCATATTCTAAGAGGCAAAGACCGGCAACGTCGATAAAAACATTAAAAACTGAAACAAATTGGAGAACAACTAATGCAATGAATGGTAAACACAGAAGAAAGGGTCGCAAAACAAGAGAAGCAAATAAAAATTCTAGTAACAGAAATATTAGCAATCTTAACTGTTAATTGAAAAATGCTCATTCAAAGATGCAAAGACCGAAAACGTAGATAAAATCACTAGAGACTGAAACAAATTGGAGAACAACTGATGCATGGATGGGTAACCAGAGAAGAAGGAGCCGCAACAGAAAAAAGAGAAGCCAATAAAAAATCTAGTAACTTAAATATAAGCAATCTAAATTAATTATTGAAAAATCCTCAAGCAAAGAGGCAAAATCCGACAACATAGATAAAAACATTAGACACTGATACAAATTCGAGAACAACTGATGCAATAAATGGTAACCACAGAAGAAAGAGCCGCCATAAAAGAGAAGCAAATAAAAATTCTAGTAAGAGAAATTTTTGCAATCTTAACTATTAATGGAAAAATCCTCATTCAAAGAAGCAAAAACCGACAACGTAGATAAAAACATTAGAAACTGAAACAAATTCGAGAACAACTGATACATGGAAAGGTAACCAGAGAAGAAAGAAACGCAACAGAAAAAAGAGGAGCCAATAAAAAATATAGTAATGGAAATATTAGAAATCTAAATTAATTATTTAAAAATCCTTAATCGAAGAGGCGAAGTCCGACAACATAGATAAAAACATAAGAAACTGAAAGAAATTCGAGAACAATTGCTTCAATTAATGGTAACCACAGAAGAAAGAGCCGCAAGAAAAAGAGAAGCAGATAAAAATTCTAGTAACAGAAATATTAGCAATCTTAATTATTAATTGGATAATCTTTATTCGAAGAAGCAGACCGGCAACGTCGATATAAACATTAGAAACTGAAACAAATTGGAGAACAACTGATGCATGGAAAGGTAACCAGAGAAGAAAGAAGCGCAACAGAAAAAACAGAAGCCAATAAAAAATCTAGAAACGGAAATACTAGCAATCTAAATTATTAATTGAAAAATCCAAAATCGAAGATACAAAGTCCGACAACATAGATAAAAACATAAGAAACTGAAATAAATTCGAGAACAGCTGATGCAATGAACAGTAACTGCAGAAGACACAGCCGCAATAGAAAAAAGAGAAGCCAAAAAAATCTACTAACACAAATATAAGCGATCTAAATTATTAATTGCAAAATCGTAAAACGAAGATGCAAAGTCCGACAATATAGATAAAAAAATTAGAAACTGAAATAAATTCAAGAACAAACGATGCAATGAATGGTTACCAGAGAAGAAAGAGCCGCAATAGAAAAAAGAGAAGCCAATAAAAAATCTAATAACGGAAATATTATCAGTCTAATTTATTAATTAAAAATCCTAAATCGAAGAGGCAAAGTCCGACAACAAAGATAAATACATTAGAAACTGAAATTAATTCGAGAACAACTGATGCAATTAATGGTAACAACAGAAGAAAGAGCCGCAAAACAATAAAAGCAAATAAAAATTCCAGTAACAGAAATATTAGCAATCTTAACTATTAATTGGAAAATCCTCAGTCGAAGAAGCAAAGACCGAAAAAGTAGATAAAAACATTAGAAACTGAAACAAATTGGATAAAAACTGATGCATTGAAAGGTAACCAGAGAAGAAAGAGCCGCAACAGAAAAAACAGAAGCCAATTAAAAATCTAGAAGCGGAAATATTAGCAATCTAAATTATTAATTGAAAAATCCTAAGTCGAAGATGCAAAGTCCAAAAATATAGATAACAAAAATAAGAAACTGAAATAAATTCGAGAACAGCTGATGCAATGAACAGTAACCACAGAAGACAGAGCCGCAATAGAAAAAAAGAGTAGCCAAAAAAATCTAGTAACAGAAATATAAGCAATCTAAATTATTAATTGAAAAATCATAAAACGAAGAGGCAAATCCGACGATATAGATAAAATTTAGAAACTGATAGATAAAAACATTAGACACTGATGCAAATTCGAGAACAACTGATGCATGGAAAGGTAACCAGAGAAGAAAGAAACGCAACAGAAAAAAGAGGAGCCAATAAAAAATATAGTAATGGAAATATTAGAAATCTAAATTAATTATTTAAAAATCCTTAATCGAAGAGGCGAAGTCCGACAACATAGATAAAAACATAAGAAACTGAAAGAAATTCGAGAACAATTGCTTCAATTAATGGTAACCACAGAAGAAAGAGCCGCAAGAAAAAGAGAAGCAGATAAAAATTCTAGTAACAGAAATATTAGCAATCTTAATTATTAATTGGATAATCTTTATTCGAAGAAGCAGACCGGCAACGTCGATATAAACATTAGAAACTGAAACAAATTGGAGAACAACTGATGCATGGAAAGGTAACCAGAGAAGAAAGAAGCGCAACAGAAAAAACAGAAGCCAATAAAAAATCTAGAAACGGAAATACTAGCAATCTAAATTATTAATTGAAAAATCCAAAATCGAAGATACAAAGTCCGACAACATAGATAAAAACATTAGAAACTGAAATAAATTCGAGAACAGCTGATGCAATGAACAGTAACTGCAGAAGACACAGCCGCAATAGAAAAAAGAGAAGCCAAAAAAATCTACTAACACAAATATAAGCGATCTAAATTATTAATTGCAAAATCGTAAAACGAAGATGCAAAGTCCGACAATATAGATAAAAAAATTAGAAACTGAAATAAATTCAAGAACAAACGATGCAATGAATGGTTACCAGAGAAGAAAGAGCCGCAATAGAAAAAAGAGAAGCCAATAAAAAATCTAATAACGGAAATATTATCAGTCTAATTTATTAATTAAAAATCCTAAATCGAAGAGGCAAAGTCCGACAACAAAGATAAATACATTAGAAACTGAAATTAATTCGAGAACAACTGATGCAATTAATGGTAACAACAGAAGAAAGAGCCGCAAAACAATAAAAGCAAATAAAAATTCCAGTAACAGAAATATTAGCAATCTTAACTATTAATTGGAAAATCCTCAGTCGAAGAAGCAAAGACCGAAAAAGTAGATAAAAACATTAGAAACTGAAACAAATTGGATAAAAACTGATGCATTGAAAGGTAACCAGAGAAGAAAGAGCCGCAACAGAAAAAACAGAAGCCAATTAAAAATCTAGAAGCGGAAATATTAGCAATCTAAATTATTAATTGAAAAATCCTAAGTCGAAGATGCAAAGTCCAAAAATATAGATAACAAAAATAAGAAACTGAAATAAATTCGAGAACAGCTGATGCAATGAACAGTAACCACAGAAGACAGAGCCGCAATAGAAAAAAAGAGTAGCCAAAAAAATCTAGTAACAGAAATATAAGCAATCTAAATTATTAATTGAAAAATCATAAAACGAAGAGGCAAATCCGACGATATAGATAAAATTTAGAAACTGAATTAAAAACAAGAACAAACGATGCAATGAATGGTAACCAGAGAGGAAAGAGCTGAAAGAAAAAGAGAAGCAAATAAAAATTCTAGTAACAGAAATATTAGCAATCTTAACGATTAATTGGAAAATCCATATTCTAAGAGGCAAAGACCGGCAACGTCGATAAAAACATTAAAAACTGAAACAAATTGGAGAACAACTAATGCAATGAATGGTAAACACAGAAGAAAGGGTCGCAAAACAAGAGAAGCAAATAAAAATTCTAGTATGAATGGTTACCAGAGAAGAAAGAGCCGCAATAAAAAGAGAAGCAAATAAAAATTCTAGTAACAGAAATATTAGCAATCTTAACTGTTAATTGAAAAATGCTCATTCAAAGATGCAAAGACCGAAAACGTAGATAAAATCACTAGAGACTGAAACAAATTGGAGAACAACTGATGCATGGATGGGTAACCAGAGAAGAAGGAGCCGCAACAGAAAAAAGAGAAGCCAATAAAAAATCTAGTAACTTAAATATAAGCAATCTAAATTAATTATTGAAAAATCCTCAAGCAAAGAGGCAAAATCCGACAACATAGATAAAAACATTATAAACTGAAATAAATTCCAGAACAACTGATGCAATAAATGGTAACCACAGAAGAAAGAGCCGCCATAAAAGAGAAGCAAATAAAAATTCTAGTAAGAGAAATTTTTGCAATCTTAACTATTAATGGAAAAATCCTCATTCAAAGAAGCAAAAACCGACAACGTAGATAAAAACATTAGAAACTGAAACAAATTCGAGAACAACTGATACATGGAAAGGTAACCAGAGAAGAAAGAAACGCAACAGAAAAAAGAGGAGCCAATAAAAAATATAGTAATGGAAATATTAGAAATCTAAATTAATTATTTAAAAATCCTTAATCGAAGAGGCGAAGTCCGACAACATAGATAAAAACATAAGAAACTGAAAGAAATTCGAGAACAATTGCTTCAATTAATGGTAACCACAGAAGAAAGAGCCGCAAGAAAAAGAGAAGCAGATAAAAATTCTAGTAACAGAAATATTAGCAATCTTAATTATTAATTGGATAATCTTTATTCGAAGAAGCAGACCGGCAACGTCGATATAAACATTAGAAACTGAAACAAATTGGAGAACAACTGATGCATGGAAAGGTAACCAGAGAAGAAAGAAGCGCAACAGAAAAAACAGAAGCCAATAAAAAATCTAGAAACGGAAATACTAACAATCTAAATTACTAATTGAAAAATCCAAAATCTAAGATACAAAGTCCGACAACATAGATAAAAACATTAGAAACTCAACTAAATTCGAGAACAGCTGATGCAATGAACAGTAACTGCAGAAGACACAGCCGCAATAGGAAAAAGAGAAGCCAAAAAAATCTACTAACAGAAATATAAGCGATCTAAATTATTAATTGCAAAATCGTAAAACGAAGATGCAAAGTCCGACAATATAGATAAAAAAATTAGAAACTAAAATAAATTCAAGATCAAACGATGCAATGAATGGTTACCAGAGAAGAAAGAGCCGCAATAAAAAAAGAGAAGCCAATAAAAAAATATAGCAAAGGAAATATTAAAAATCTAAATTAATTATATAAAAATCCTAAATCGAAGAGGCGAAGACCGACAACAAAGATAAAAACATGAGAAACTGAAAGAAATACGAGAACACTTGATGCAATTTATGGTAACCACAGAAGAAAGAGCCGCAAGAAGAAGAGAAGCAGATAAAAATTCTAGTAACAGAAATATTAGCAATCTTAACTATTAATTGGATAATCTTTATTCGAAGAAGCAGACCGGCAACGTCGATAAAAACATTAGAAACTGAAACAAATTGGAGAACAACTGATGCATGGAAAGGTAACCAGAGAAGAAAGAAGCGCAACAGAAAAAACAGAAGCCAATAAAAAATCTAGAAACGGAAATATTAGAAACCTAAATTATTAATTGAAAAATCCTAAATCGAAGATGCAAAATCCGACAACATAGATAAAAACATTATAAACTCAACTAAATTCGAGAACAGCTGATGCAATGAACAGTAACTGCAGAAGACACAGCCGCAATAGAAAAAGAGAAGCCAAAAAAATCTACTAACAGAAATATAAGCGATCTAAATTATTAATTGCAAAATCGTAAAACGAAGATGCAAAGTCCGACAATATAGATAAAAAAATTAGAAACTGAAATAAATTCAAGAACAAACGATGCAATGAATGGTTACCAGAGAAGAAAGAGCCGCAATAGAAAAAAGAGAAGCCAATAAAAAATCTAATAACGGAAATATTATCAGTCTAATTTATTAATTAAAAATCCTAAATCGAAGAGGCAAAGTCCGACAACAAAGATAAATACATTAGAAACTGAAATTAATTCGAGAACAACTGATGCAATTAATGGTAACAACAGAAGAAAGAGCCGCAAAACAATAAAAGCAAATAAAAATTCCAGTAACAGAAATATTAGCAATCTTAACTATTAATTGGAAAATCCTCAGTCGAAGAAGCAAAGACCGAAAAAGTAGATAAAAACATTAGAAACTGAAACAAATTGGATAAAAACTGATGCATTGAAAGGTAACCAGAGAAGAAAGAGCCGCAACAGAAAAAACAGAAGCCAATTAAAAATCTAGAAGCGGAAATATTAGCAATAATCATTGTTGAAAAAATCCTATCGAAATTACAAGATTAAGCAGATAACAATAAAAACTGAAATACATTCGAACAGCTGGTAAAGCAGACAACCTACGAAGAAGATAGAATACAATAGAAAAAAAGAGTAATAAAAAAATCCAAGCAACAGAGAAAATATAAACAAATTAATTTATTAATTTTATAAGATGTTAAACAAAGTGCAAAGGTCAACAGCTTAGATAAAAAAATTAGAGCTGAAAATAAAACAAAGACAAACGTTAATGAATGGTTACTGAAGAAGAACCGCAATAGAAAAAGAAGCCAGCAAAAAAATCAACTGCCCGGAAATATTATCGTGTTATTAGTAAGAAGTCACATAATCGAAGGAGCAAGGTCAAACAACTAGAATAAAATACATTAAACTGAAATTAATTCGAAGACAACTGATGCAATTAATGGTAACAACAGAAGAAAGATACAAAACAATAAACAAATAAAAATTGAAATAACAGAAATATTAGCAATCTTAACTATCAATTGGAAAATCCTCAAAGCAAAGAAGTAATCAAACTATAGATAAACATTGAACACTGATGCAAATTCGAGAACACTTTGATGCAATAAATTGGTAACCACAGAAGAGCTATACACAAAAGAGAAGCAAATGGCAATTCAATGAAGAGAATTTACACGATCTGCAACAATAATGATCTCATTCAAGAGAAGCAAAACCGACAACGTAGATAAACATTAGAAACGAAACAAATTGAAGAACAACTGATGGAAGAAAGGTATCAGAAGAAGAAACGCAACAGAAAAAAGAGGGAGCAATAAAAAATACTAGTAATGGAAATATTGAAATCTAATTAATTGTTAAAAATCATAATCGAAGAGGCGAGACCGACAACGCCAGATAAAAACGCTAAGAAACTGAAAGAAATTCGAGAACAATTGCTTCAATTCATGATGCTCTAGAAGAAGAAAAAGAAGCAGATAAAATTAAGTAACAAGAAATATTAGCAATCTTATTAATTGGTAAATACTGTTCAGAAAACAAGACCTAATAGCAACGTGATATAAACATTAGAAACTGAAACAGACGGAGAACACAACGATCATGGAAGAGTATGAAGAAAGAAGCACAACGAAAGCGAGGTCAGCCAAAAAATCAAAACGATACTGTATCGTTGTCATTAAAATCAAATCAAGATACAGAATCAACAACCTGAATAAAAACGACCAAAACTCAAAGCTAGTTCAAGAGCAATGATGCATGGAGCGGTAACAGAAGACAGAGCCGCAATAGAAAAAAAGAGTAGCCAAAAAAATCTAGTAACAGAAATATAAGCAATCTAAATTATTAATTGCAAAATCGTAAAACGAAGATGCAAAGTCCGACAATATAGATAAAAAAATTAGAAACTGAAATAAATTCAAGAACAAACGATGCAATGAATGGTTACCAGAGAAGAAAGAGCCGCAATAGAAAAAAGAGAAGCCAATAAAAAATCTAATAACGGAAATATTATCAGTCTAATTTATTAATTAAAAATCCTAAATCGAAGAGGCAAAGTCCGACAACAAAGATAAATACATTAGAAACTGAAATTAATTCGAGAACAACTGATGCAATTAATGGTAACAACAGAAGAAAGAGCCGCAAAACAATAAAAGCAAATAAAAATTCCAGTAACAGAAATATTAGCAATCTTAACTATTAATTGGAAAATCCTCAGTCGAAGAAGCAAAGACCGAAAAAGTAGATAAAAACATTAGAAACTGAAACAAATTGGATAAAAACTGATGCATTGAAAGGTAACCAGAGAAGAAAGAGCCGCAACAGAAAAAACAGAAGCCAATTAAAAATCTAGAAGCGGAAATATTAGCAATCTAAATTATTAATTGAAAAATCCTAAGTCGAAGATGCAAAGTCCAAAAATATAGATAACAAAAATAAGAAACTGAAATAAATTCGAGAACAGCTGATGCAATGAACAGTAACCACAGAAGACAGAGCCGCAATAGAAAAAAAGAGTAGCCAAAAAAATCTAGTAACAGAAATATAAGCAATCTAATTTATTAATTGCAAAATCGTAAAACGAAGATGCAAAGTCCGACAATATAGATAAAAAAATTAGAAACTGAAATAAATTCAAGAACAAACGATGCAATGAATGGTTACCAGAGAAGAAAGAGCCGCAATAGAAAAAAGAGAAGCCAATAAAAAATCTAATAACGGAAATATTATCAGTCTAATTTATTAATTAAAAATCCTAAATCGAAGAGGCAAAGTCCGACAACTAAGATAAATACATTAGAAACTGAAATTAATTCGAGAACAACTGATGCAATTAATGGTAACAACAGAAGAAAGAGCCGCAAAACAATAAAAGCAAATAAAAATTCCAGTAACAGAAATATTAGCAATCTTAACTATTAATTGGAAAATCCTCAGTCGAAGAAGCAAAGACCGAAAAAGTAGATAAAAACATTAGAAACTGAAACAAATTGGATAAAAACTGATGCATTGAAAGGTAACCAGAGAAGAAAGAGCCGCAACAGAAAAAACAGAAGCCAATTAAAAATCTAGAAGCGGAAATATTAGCAATCTAAATTATTAATTGAAAAATCCTAAGTCGAAGATGCAAAGTCCAAAAATATAGATAACAAAAATAAGAAACTGAAATAAATTCGAGAACAGCTGATGCAATGAACAGTAACCACAGAAGACAGAGCCGCAATAGGAAAAAAAGAGTAGCCAAAAAAATCTAGTAACAGAAATATAAGCAATCTAAATTATTAATTGAAAAATCATAAAACGAAGAGGCAAATCCGACGATATAGATAAAATTTAGAAACTGAATTAAAAACAAGAACAAACGATGCAATGAATGGTAACCAGAGAGGAAAGAGCTGAAAGAAAAAGAGAAGCAAATAAAAATTCTAGTAACAGAAATATTAGCAATCTTAACGATTAATTGGAAAATCCATATTCTAAGAGGCAAAGACCGGCAACGTCGATAAAAACATTAAAAACTGAAACAAATTGGAGAACAACTAATGCAATGAATGGTAAACACAGAAGAAAGGGTCGCAAAACAAGAGAAGCAAATAAAAATTCTAGTAACAGAAATATTAGCAATCTTAACTGTTAATTGAAAAATGCTCATTCAAAGATGCAAAGACCGAAAACGTAGATAAAATCACTAGAGACTGAAACAAATTGGAGAACAACTGATGCATGGATGGGTAACCAGAGAAGAAGGAGCCGCAACAGAAAAAAGAGAAGCCAATAAAAAATCTAGTAACTTAAATATAAGCAATCTAAATTAATTATTGAAAAATCCTCAAGCAAAGAGGCAAAATCCGACAACATAGATAAAAACATTAGACACTGATACAAATTCGAGAACAACTGATGCAATAAATGGTAACCACAGAAGAAAGAGCCGCCATAAAAGATAAGCAAATAAAAATTCTAGTAAGAGAAATTTTTGCAATCTTAACTATTAATGGAAAAATCCTCATTCAAAGAAGCAAAAACCGACAACGTAGATAAAAAGATTAGAAACTGAAACAAATTCGAGAACAACTGATACATGGAAAGGTAACCAGAGAAGAAAGAAACGCAACAGAAAAAAGAGGAGCCAATAAAAAATATAGTAATGGAAATATTAGAAATCTAAATTAATTATTTAAAAATCCTTAATCGAAGAGGCGAAGTCCGACAACATAGATAAAAACATAAGAAACTGAAAGAAATTCGAGAACAATTGCTTCAATTAATGGTAACCACAGAAGAAGAAAAAGAGAAGCAGATAAAAATTCTAGTAACAGAAATATTAGCAATCTTAATTATTAATTGGTAAATCTTTGTTCGAAGAAGCAGACCGGCAACGTCGATATAAACATTAGAAACTGAAACAAATTGGAGAACAACTGATGCATGGAAAGGTAACCAGAGAAGAAAGAAGCGCAACAGAAAAAACAGAAGCCAATAAAAAATCTAGAAACGGAAATACTAGCAATCTAAATTATTAATTGAAAAATCCAAAATCTAAGATACAAAGTCCGACAACATAGATAAAAACATTAGAAACTCAACTAAATTCGAGAACAGCTGATGCAATGAACAGTAACTGCAGAAGACACAGCCGCAATAGAAAAAAGAGAAGCCAAAAAAATCTACTAACAGAAATATAAGCGATCTAAATTATTAATTGCAAAATCGTAAAACGAAGATGCAAAGTCCGACAATATAGATAAAAATATTAGAAACTGAAATAAATTCAAGAACAAACGATGCAATGAAGTAACCAGAGAAGAAAGAACCGCAACAGAAAAAACAGAAGCCAATAAAAAAACTAGAAACGGAAATACTAGCAATCTAAATTATTAATTGAAAAATCCAAAATCTAAGATACAAAGTCCGACAACATAGATAAAAACATTAGAAACTCAACTAAATTCGAGAACAGCTGATGCAATGAACAGTAACTGCAGAAGACACAGCCGCAATAGAAAAAAGAGAAGCCAAAAAAATCTACTAACAGAAATATAAGCGATCTAAATTATTAATTGCAAAATCGTAAAACGAAGATGCAAAGTCCGACAATATAGATAAAAAAATTAGAAACTGAAATAAATTCAAGAACAAACGATGCAATGAATGGTTACCAGAGAAGAAAGAGCCGCAATAGAAAAAAGAGAAGCCAATAAAAAATCTAATAACGGAAATATTATCAGTCTAATTTATTAATTAAAAATCCTAAATCGAAGAGGCAAAGTCCGACAACAAAGATAAATACATTAGAAACTGAAATTAATTCGAGAACAACTGATGCAATTAATGGTAACAACAGAAGAAAGAGCCGCAAAACAATAAAAGCAAATAAAAATTCCAGTAACAGAAATATTAGCAATCTTAACTATTAATTGGAAAATCCTCAGTCGAAGAAGCAAAGACCGAAAAAGTAGATAAAAACATTAGAAACTGAAACAAATTGGATAAAAACTGATGCATTGAAAGGTAACCAGAGAAGAAAGAGCCGCAACAGAAAAAACAGAAGCCAATTAAAAATCTAGAAGCGGAAATATTAGCAATCTAAATTATTAATTGAAAAATCCTAAGTCGAAGATGCAAAGTCCAAAAATATAGATAACAAAAATAAGAAACTGAAATAAATTCGAGAACAGCTGATGCAATGAACAGTAACCACAGAAGACAGAGCCGCAATAGAAAAAAAGAGTAGCCAAAAAAATCTAGTAACAGAAATATAAGCAATCTAAATTATTAATTGAAAAATCATAAAACGAAGAGGCAAATCCGACGATATAGATAAAATTTAGAAACTGAATTAAAAACAAGAACAAACGATGCAATGAATGGTAACCAGAGAGGAAAGAGCTGAAAGAAAAAGAGAAGCAAATAAAAATTCTAGTAACAGAAATATTAGCAATCTTAACGATTAATTGGAAAATCCATATTCTAAGAGGCAAAGACCGGCAACGTCGATAAAAACATTAAAAACTGAAACAAATTGGAGAACAACTAATGCAATGAATGGTAAACACAGAAGAAAGGGTCGCAAAACAAGAGAAGCAAATAAAAATTCTAGTAACAGAAATATTAGCAATCTTAACTGTTAATTGAAAAATGCTCATTCAAAGATGCAAAGACCGAAAACGTAGATAAAATCACTAGAGACTGAAACAAATTGGAGAACAACTGATGCATGGATGGGTAACCAGAGAAGAAGGAGCCGCAACAGAAAAAAGAGAAGCCAATAAAAAATCTAGTAACTTAAATATAAGCAATCTAAATTAATTATTGAAAAATCCTCAAGCAAAGAGGCAAAATCCGACAACATAGATAAAAACATTAGACACTGATACAAATTCGAGAACAACTGATGCAATAAATGGTAACCACAGAAGAAAGAGCCGCCATAAAAGAGAAGCAAATAAAAATTCTAGTAAGAGAAATTTTTGCAATCTTAACTATTAATGGAAAAATCCTCATTCAAAGAAGCAAAAACCGACAACGTAGATAAAAACATTAGAAACTGAAACAAATTCGAGAACAACTGATACATGGAAAGGTAACCAGAGAAGAAAGAAACGCAACAGAAAAAAGAGGAGCCAATAAAAAATATAGTAATGGAAATATTAGAAATCTAAATTAATTATTTAAAAATCCTTAATCGAAGAGGCGAAGTCCGACAACATAGATAAAAACATAAGAAACTGAAAGAAATTCGAGAACAATTGCTTCAATTAATGGTAACCACAGAAGAAAGAGCCGCAAGAAAAAGAGAAGCAGATAAAAATTCTAGTAACAGAAATATTAGCAATCTTAATTATTAATTGGATAATCTTTATTCGAAGAAGCAGACCGGCAACGTCGATATAAACATTAGAAACTGAAACAAATTGGAGAACAACTGATGCATGGAAAGGTAACCAGAGAAGAAAGAAGCGCAACAGAAAAAACAGAAGCCAATAAAAAATCTAGAAACGGAAATACTAGCAATCTAAATTATTAATTGAAAAATCCAAAATCGAAGATACAAAGTCCGACAACATAGATAAAAACATTAGAAACTGAACTAAATTCGAGAACAGCTGATGCAATGAACAGTAACTGCAGAAGACACAGCCGCAATAGAAAAAAGAGAAGCCAAAAAAATCTACTAACACAAATATAAGCGATCTAAATTATTAATTGCAAAATCGTAAAACGAAGATGCAAAGTCCGACAATATAGATAAAAAAATTAGAAACTGAAATAAATTCAAGAACAAACGATGCAATGAATGGTTACCAGAGAAGAAAGAGCCGCAATAGAAAAAAGAGAAGCCAATAAAAAATCTAATAACGGAAATATTATCAGTCTAATTTATTAATTAAAAATCCTAAATCGAAGAGGCAAAGTCCGACAACAAAGATAAATACATTAGAAACTGAAATTAATTCGAGAACAACTGATGCAATTAATGGTAACAACAGAAGAAAGAGCCGCAAAACAATAAAAGCAAATAAAAATTCCAGTAACAGAAATATTAGCAATCTTAACTATTAATTGGAAAATCCTCAGTCGAAGAAGCAAAGACCGAAAAAGTAGATAAAAACATTAGAAACTGAAACAAATTGGATAAAAACTGATGCATTGAAAGGTAACCAGAGAAGAAAGAGCCGCAACAGAAAAAACAGAAGCCAATTAAAAATCTAGAAGCGGAAATATTAGCAATCTAAATTATTAATTGAAAAATCCTAAGTCGAAGATGCAAAGTCCAAAAATATAGATAACAAAAATAAGAAACTGAAATAAATTCGAGAACAGCTGATGCAATGAACAGTAACCACAGAAGACAGAGCCGCAATAGAAAAAAAGAGTAGCCAAAAAAATCTAGTAACAGAAATATAAGCAATCTAAATTATTAATTGAAAAATCATAAAACGAAGAGGCAAATCCGACGATATAGATAAAATTTAGAAACTGAATTAAAAACAAGAACAAACGATGCAATGAATGGTAACCAGAGAGGAAAGAGCTGAAAAAAAAAGAGAAGCCAATAAAAAAAATAGAAACGGAAATATTAGATATCTAAATTAATTATTGAAAAATCCTCAATCCAAGAGGCAAAATCCGACAACATAGATAAAAAAATGAAGCAAACAAATTCGAAACAACTGATGCTAATAAATGGTGCTCCTGAAAGAGCGCCCAAAGAGAAGCGAAAAACAATTCTAGTACGAGAAATTTTTGCAATCTTAACTATTAATGAAAAAATCCTCATTCAAAGAAGCAAAACCGACAACATAGATAAAAACATAAGAAACTGAAAGAAATTTGAGAACAATTGATGCAATTAATGGTAACCACAGAAGAAAGAGCCGCAAGAAAAAGAGAAGCAGATAAAAATTCTAGTAACAGAAATATTAGCAATCTTAACTATTAATTGGATAATCTTTATTCGAAGAAGCAGACCGGCAACGTCGATAAAATCATTAGAAACTGAAACAAATTGGAGAACAACTGATGCATGGAAAGGTAACCAGAGAAGAAAGAAGCGCAATAGAAAAAAGAGAAGCCAATAAAAAATCTAGAAACGGAAATACTAGCAATCTAAATTATTAATTGAAAAATCCAAAATCTAAGATACAAAGTCCGACAACATAGATAAAAACATTAGAAACTCAACTAAATTCGAGAACAGCTGATGCAATGAACAGTAACTGCAGAAGACACAGCCGCAATAGAAGAAAGAGAAGCCAAAAAAATCTACTAACAGAAATATAAGCGATCTAAATTATTAATTGCAAAATCGTAAAACGAAGATGCAAAGTCCGACAATATAGATAAAAAAATTAGAAACTGAAATAAATTCAAGAACAAACGATGCAATGAATGGTTACCAGAGAAGAAAGAGCCGCAATAGAAAAAAGAGAAGCCAATAAAAAATCTAATAACGGAAATATTATCAGTCTAATTTATTAATTAAAAATCCTAAATCGAAGAGGCAAAGTCCGACAACAAAGATAAATACATTAGAAACTGAAATTAATTCGAGAACAACTGATGCAATTAATGGTAACAACAGAAGAAAGAGCCGCAAAACAATAAAAGCAAATAAAAATTCCAGTAACAGAAATATTAGCAATCTTAACTATTAATTGGAAAATCCTCAGTCGAAGAAGCAAAGACCGAAAAAGTAGATAAAAACATTAGAAACTGAAACAAATTGGATAAAAACTGATGCATTGAAAGGTAACCAGAGAAGAAAGAGCCGCAACAGAAAAAACAGAAGCCAATTAAAAATCTAGAAGCGGAAATATTAGCAATCTAAATTATTAATTGAAAAATCCTAAGTCGAAGATGCAAAGTCCAAAAATATAGATAACAAAAATAAGAAACTGAAATAAATTCGAGAACAGCTGATGCAATGAACAGTAACCACAGAAGACAGAGCCGCAATAGAAAAAAAGAGTAGCCAAAAAAATCTAGTAACAGAAATATAAGCAATCTAAATTATTAATTGAAAAATCATAAAACGAAGAGGCAAATCCGACGATATAGATAAAATTTAGAAACTGAATTAAAAACAAGAACAAACGATGCAATGAATGGTAACCAGAGAGGAAAGAGCTGAAAGAAAAAGAGAAGCAAATAAAAATTCTAGTAACAGAAATATTAGCAATCTTAACGATTAATTGGAAAATCCATATTCTAAGAGGCAAAGACCGGCAACGTCGATAAAAACATTAAAAACTGAAACAAATTGGAGAACAACTAATGCAATGAATGGTAAACACAGAAGAAAGGGTCGCAAAACAAGAGAAGCAAATAAAAATTCTAGTAACAGAAATATTAGCAATCTTAACTGTTAATTGAAAAATGCTCATTCAAAGATGCAAAGACCGAAAACGTAGATAAAATCACTAGAGACTGAAACAAATTGGAGAACAACTGATGCATGGATGGGTAACCAGAGAAGAAGGAGCCGCAACAGAAAAAAGAGAAGCCAATAAAAAATCTAGTAACTTAAATATAAGCAATCTAAATTAATTATTGAAAAATCCTCAAGCAAAGAGGCAAAATCCGACAACATAGATAAAAACATTAGACACTGATACAAATTCGAGAACAACTGATGCAATAAATGGTAACCACAGAAGAAAGAGCCGCCATAAAAGAGAAGCAAATAAAAATTCTAGTAAGAGAAATTTTTGCAATCTTAACTATTAATGGAAAAATCCTCATTCAAAGAAGCAAAAACCGACAACGTAGATAAAAACATTAGAAACTGAAACAAATTCGAGAACAACTGATACATGGAAAGGTAACCAGAGAAGAAAGAAACGCAACAGAAAAAAGAGGAGCCAATAAAAAATATAGTAATGGAAATATTAGAAATCTAAATTAATTATTTAAAAATCCTTAATCGAAGAGGCGAAGAAGGACAACATAGATAAAAACATAAGAAACTGAAAGAAATTCGAGAACAATTGATGCAATTAATGGTAACCACAGAAGAAAGAGCCGCAAGAAAAAGAGAAGCAGATAAAAATTCTAGTAACAGAAATATTAGCAATCTTAACTATTAATTGGATAATCTTTATTCGAAGAAGCAGACCGGCAACGTCGATATAAACATTAGAAACTGAAACAAATTGGAGAACAACTGATGCATGGAAAGGTAACCAGAGAAGAAAGAAGCGCAATAGAAAAAAGAGAAGCCAATAAAAAATCTAGAAACGGAAATACTAGCAATCTAAATTATTAATTGAAAAATCCAAAATCTAAGATACAAAGTCCGACAACATAGATAAAAACATTAGAAACTCAACTAAATTCGAGAACAGCTGATGCAATGAACAGTAACTGCAGAAGACACAGCCGCAATAGGAAAAAGAGAAGCCAAAAAAATCTACTAACAGAAATATAAGCGATCTAAATTATTAATTGCAAAATCGTAAAACGAAGATGCAAAGTCCAAAAATATAGATAACAAAAATAAGAAACTGAAATAAATTCGAGAACAGCTGATGCAATGATCAGTAACCACAGAAGACAGAGCCGCAATAGAAAAAAAGAGTAGCCAAAAAAATCTACTAACAGAAATATAAGCGATCTAAATTATTAATTGCAAAATCGTAAGACGAAGATGCAAAGTCCGAAAATATAGATAAAAAAATTAGAAACTGAAATAAATTCAAGAACAAACGATGCAATGAATGGTTACCAGAGAAGAAAGAGCCGCAATAGAAAAAAGAGAAGCCAATAAAAAATCTAATAACGGAAATATTATCAGTCTAATTTATTAATTAAAAATCCTAAATCGAAGAGTCAAAGTCCGAGAACATATATAAAAGCATTAGAAACTTAAATGAATTCGAGGAGGACTGATTCAATGAATGGTTATCGCAGAAGAAAGAGACGCAGTAGAAAAAAGAGAAGCCAATAAAAAATTTAGTAACGGAAATATAACCAATCTAAATAATTAATTGAAAAATCCTGAATCGAAGAGTCAAAGTCCAAGAATATATATAAAAGCATTAGAATCTTAAATGAATTCGAGAAGGACTGATTCAATGAATGGTTAATACAGAAAAAAGAGACGCAGTAGAAAAAAGAGAAGCCAATAATAAATTTAGTAACGGAAATATTACCAATCTAAATTATTAATTGACAAATCCTAAATCGAAGAGTCAAAGTCCGAGAACATATATAAAAGCATTAGAAACTTAAATGAATTCGAGAAGGACTGATTCAATGAATGGTTATCACAGAAGAAAGAGACGCAGTAGAATAAAGAGAAGCCAATAAAAAGTTTTGTAACGGAAATATTACCAATCTAAATTATTAATTAAAAAAGTCTAAATCGACGAGTCAAAGTCCGAGAACATATATAAAAGCATTAGAAACTTAAATGAATTCGAGAAGGACTGATTCAATGAATGGTTTTCACAGAAAAAAGAGACGCAGTAGAAAAAAGAGAAGCCAATAAAATATTTAGTAACGGAAATATTACCAATCTAAATGATTAATTGACAAATCCTAAATCGAAGAGTCAAAGTCCGAGAACATATATAAAAGCATTAGAAACTTAAATAAATTCGAGAAGGACTGATTCAATGAATGGTTATCACAGAAGAAAGAGACGCAGTAGAAATAACAGATGCCAATGAAATATCTCGCAACAGAGACAATTAGCAATAGAGATAATTAACGGAACTATTGTCAATCGACGAGGCAAGGTCCGACAAAAAAGATTTAATATAATAGAAACAGTAATAACATAGAGAAAAACCGACGAAATAACAGGCAACCACAGCAGAAGAAGCCAGAAAAGGAAAAACAGAAGCCAATTAAAAATCTAGCAACGGACAAATTAACAATCGAAATTATTTTTTTAAATACTCAATCGACGAGGTTTAGTCCGACATCAAAGACAAAAACAATAGAAACTGCAACAAATTAGAGTACAGCTGGCGAAATAGCAGACGACCGGAGCAGAAGGAGCCACAATAGATAAAACAATAAAAATCTAGCAACAGAAAAATAAAAAATAGTGATAATAAATAGAAAAATCATCCATCGAAGGAGCAGTCTCGGACAACAAATGTAAAATCAAAAGAAACGGCAATGAATATGAGAACAACTGATGAAATAACAGGTAACCACAAGGAAAATCTGGGAACGAAAAAATTGGCAAGAAAAATTGTAAATGGAGAAATAATCGATAAACGACTCCAAGTCTGAAAAAGAAAGATCAAATCAACTTTAGACGTAAAAATAAGAACAATATAAGACGGATTAACAATCAACCAGTAGAGAACGAGTCGCAATATCAACAGCAGAGTCCAAAGCATAATTTGGCGACAGAAAAATTAATAATAGGAAACCTATCCAAAAAGAAAAAATCAACAGAAACAACTAAAAGAAGAACAACAATACAGGTGATAAAGAACTGACAGACACTACATGAGCAGCCCCAGGAATAACCGCAAACCTCCAAGAAAACCTAGTAATGAAGGCAAGATCACGAAAGTTTAGAAAACGAAATCCGCCGAAAGGACAACAGAAGCATCTGAAACGACTAACACTGATACAGAACCTTATGCCCACAGCAGAAACAGTTATAAAAGATATCAAAATCTGAGTGCGATGTTAGTGACACCTGAATAAATAAATGTAAAAAACCTCAAAAAACGAAATAACATCCGTCAATGAAAAGAAATTGTAATAACCATGGGCGATGCCTATCATAATGCACCAAACATTAAAAATGGTAAAAAATCGACAAAACTAACTAACACTATTACTATTACTACTATTCGTACAAGGAGGAAAACAACACAATCGGCAACAACAACAAGAACAACAGCAAAAATAATGAATCATAAAAATTATTTTTTAAAATTAATTTTCCCAACAAAAAAGCATAACAAACAGCTAAAACAAAAACAACGACGACTGGTTAAATACAATGGGATTGGTGCTTACTTCAAGCTAACAAACTTGAGTTCAACATTTGTTACCACCACCCGCACAATCAGTTAATGTTTAATACTATTCTAACCGTTGCGACTGAAATTGTGTGAATGAAACAATTACAAAAATATATATATATATATATATATATATATATATATATATATATTTCAATTAAACATTAATTGATTGCGCGGGTGGTGGTAACAATTCTTCAAATCAAATTTGCGAGATTGAAGTAAACACAAATCCCATTGTATGTGACCATTCGTTGAAAAACATAGCGAATTCGACAAAAGAGAGGCAATATTTACTAACAAACAAATAAATATCAAAACAGCTGCTACAGCCTAAAATATAAAGTGTGTGTATAGGGCGTAATATCGGCTCCTACTGATGTACACATGAGCTGGTAACTTTCGTTCATGCTGTCTTTAATTTATCCTTCTGATCATATTTGAACTAGTTTATTACTGGATGCGCAACACCCAATACACAACAGCAAATGTATCAACAGCAAAAACAACAACAACAACAACAGCAGCAGAAGCAAAATTGGCAACTACAACAAGACAACAAAAAATCTTCAAAACAAAAAACCAGAAACAATACGTAGCATAAAGGCTATGCAGCTAAACAATATTTACCAAATCAAATAGGAAAAGCAAAAACTACACCAAAAAACAAATGAGACAAATGTTTAACAGTGAGTAGATCGGTAGACTCCAGTAAAACGGCAGAACCGAAGCCAGTCTAGTCTTTACATTAAACGGAAGAGAAATAGCCAAAAATACGAAGCACCAAAACAATAATTACACAAAAGAACAATAAAAGAAGCAAAAACATTTAGAAACACAACAAAAGGATGGTGAACAGGTAAAATAAGAAAACCAAACGCATCAGATAGCAGCCACAACAGAATCAGACACCGAAACAGCATAAAAAACTGCAGCAAAAACTAGACACGAATATCAAGTGTACACCAATTAAACACCAGATGGAAAACAACTCAACCTAAGAAGTAAGCATCGCGTTTCATGTGAAGCCCTGAGTTTGGTATAACTGCGCAGTAACTTTTATTTTTAAATGTGTTTCACGAAATGAGACCAGACGTGCCAGACGCGAAGGTCAAGTTTCGGCTGCTGAAGGAAACTTTGGCCACTGTAATATGGGCAGATATTGCTTATCACCCTTGTTTGGTAGGAAAAGGTGACTTATTTTTCTTATATAGTCCACATAAAACTGTGAACGACTTATGGTTATATGGCAGAGAAACATTAGTCGCTTTTGGCTTTTTTATGGCTGTTCATGATGGTAATGATGAGAACAACGATCGACGCAATAAATAGCAGCCGAAAAAAACAAATACAAGCACCGAAGCAAACACTAGAAACAGAAATAGATAATACTGAAAACTACAGGAAGAAAAAATAGGACAAATCACAACCAAAAAAAAACAAAAGTTCCCAGCAATATCAATAACATCAGAAGAGAAAAACATCTAGCAACAGGAGCTAATAGACTGAAGTCAGGTTGAACAATAAAACATAAGCAGCTGGCAAGAAAAGAAGGAGCGAAAAGGAGAACGAATTTTATCAATAAAAAAAGCATAACGATAACAAAAAATAAAACAACATAAACACCAGTAACAGTGAGAAGAGTAGTTTTGTGGTATGATTATCGTTAGTCCGTTATCCGTTGAGCACCAATAATGGCCATGGAAGGTCGAAACTAACCTACACGTATGACTGACGATGTCTCAGCTATATATAGGTTATATGATAGAAATTGTGCAGCTGGCATTTGACAGTCATGTATAATGTATTTGGGACATTTGGTGATAAGAGCCGCGTACCCGATATCCCACACATTATTTATGCGTTGCAGGTTGACTCTAACTAGTCATTTTTCCGACATGTCGCGATCAAAATTGCAGGTTGATACGTCAGCACGTGTCACTGACGGTTGTTTTGCAATGTTGTTCGACGACTGGTTAAATACAACAGGATTGGTGTTTACTTCAAGCTCGCAAATTTTATTTAAAGAATTGTTACCACCAACCACACAATCAATGATATTTTAACAGTTTAATCTTATGTGGCGAAAGCTGCAAACAGTTAATGTTCTTGACTGTGTAGAAATTGGGCATCAGACAATTCCAGTCAAGTACAATGTAGACGAGACTACTAGATGTGAGTGCCGCATATCTAACTTTGCTTTACATTTATACGAATTGCGGATTGATCCTCGCTAGTAAGTCTGCCGTGGTACTCTGATGATGATCATGGAAGGTCGAAACACGTCAGTGCGTGCAACTGGCGGTAGTTTTGCTATGTTATTCGCCGACTGGTTAATTACAATTCGATTGATTTTAAAGAACCAGCAAAGACGTTGAAAACAAAACCAAAACGCGGCTAAATTAGCAACAGCATCCGAGGATAGAATAACTTTCAATAGCAGTATCTGCAATGGAAACCACAAAAATCACCGAAGAACAACTACAAATGACAACAATAACACGACTAAGACAACAAAAAAAGCAACAACTGTGTTAATCAATAGAAAACCCTACAAAAGATGAAGCGGCACGTGATTAGACGACTAACAATAACATCAAAAACGCCAAAAGCATAATCAACAACAAACAACAACAACAACAACAACAACAAACAACAACAAACATCCAATAACGACATCGACGGCACCACCAACATCGAGAAATTCAAGAATCACAGGTTTTACTGGGTTTCCCAAGTCGACTTTACACGCTTCACGAAGAGACGTTTATCTGATTCGAAGGTGGCTCTGCTTGAAATATGTCAATCTGTCAATCTAGCATAACAGGACCAAGTCTGTGTCTGGTGGAAAACCCTAACCAATGACCGCTCAGTGATTTTGCATGCACGCCTGTCTCGTTTCCAGTACAAACTGTCGAGATGTGACACGCGCTTTATGCAAACAAAATCTATAAAAAGCCATTAACTATAAGTGCGATCTTGCATGCACGAAACTGTATGAAATGCAGCCAGGATATCCAATCGATGCGCAATTAGCAAATTCAAAACACACACGCAGTTATATCAACTTATTATGTTTGTTTTTTTTAATTTGCGCCAACATGCACTCGAATAGAAGCTTTTGAACTAGCGTAACACTTTTTCTATCAGAACATCATTGTATATAGGATTGACAGTGGCTGCAACCCCAATTCCACTTTGGTTAAGTTATTCACTATTACGAAAGCGTATTAGCATTTTTTTCCTATCACGTTTGACGTTTAACGAATAACATGTGGTTCTTAGCGAATTCCTTGCAGCATCTCGGCCAGGTTTAGCCAAATTGCTCACTAGCAAGAAGATTTGGCTCCGGTGGCTTGTTCCAGCATAAGAGGCAGGGCTTCAACGTCAGGGCGATAGTTTGTGCACAATATCGACTCATTTCACCATTCTGTTTCATGCACATCTCTACCATCATCACAATCACCATCTTTATCACCATCTTTATCCTCATCATCACCATCATCATCATCATCATCATCATCATCATCATCATTATCATCATGATCATGATCATGATCATCATCATCATCACCATCATCATCATCATCATCTTCACCATCAACATCATCATCATCTTCATCATCATCATCATCATCATCATCATTATCATCATCATTATCATCATCATAATCATCATAATCATCACCATCATCACCATCATCATCACCATCATCATCATCATTATCATCATCCCCACCATCACCATCATCATCGTTATCATCATCATCATCATCACCATCATCATCATCATCACCGTCATCATCATCATCATCATCATCATCATCATCATCATCATCATCATCATCATCATCATCATCATCATCATCATCATCATCATCATCATCATCATCATCATCATCATCATCATCATCATCATCATCATCATCATCATCATCATCATCATCATCATCATCATCATCATCATCATCATCATCATCATCATCATCATCATCATCATACATCATCATCATCATCATCATCATCATCATCATCATCATCATCATCATCATCATCATCATCATCATCATCATCATCATCATCATCATCATCATCATCATCATCATCATCATCATCATCATCATCATCATCATCATCATCATCATCATCATCATCATCATCATCATCATCATCATCATCATCATCATCATCATCATCATCATCATCATCATCATCATCATCATCATCATCATCATCATCATCATCATCATCATCATCATCATCATCATCATCATCATCATCATCATCATCATCATCATCATCATCATCATCATCATCATCATCATCATCATCATCATCATCATCATCATCATCATCATCATCATCATCATCATCATCATCATCATCATCATCATCATCATCATCATCATCATCATCATCATCATCATCATCATCATCATCATCATCATCATCATCATCATCATCATCATCATCATCATCATCATCATCATCATCATCATCATCATCATCATCATCATCATCATCATCATCATCATCATCATCATCATCATCATCATCATCATCATCATCATCATCATCATCATCATCATCATCATCATCATCATCATCATCATCATCATCATCATCATCATCATCATCATCATCAGCATCATCATCATTATCATCCCTGACGGCAATTCAATTGCATTTTATAACTTGAGACAAATAAAATAAAAAGCAAATATCTAAAATTAATAACAATATCTCTGAAGAAACCAACGACAAGAATAACAATTAAAAATAGAAAAAGATTTAAAATTAGTAATAGGTGATCCTGTGGAAGTATTTTACATTTAGAGTGTACAAATTTCATAATTAAAGATGGAACGAAGGCTGCTATACTACTCAAAGTGGCATTGGGAGACAATCCATTATCGAATAAAGATCGACTAATTCTACCGGCGCGGAAAATGTTGACGCTTGCATCCTGAATGTTTGCAACATTATAGTTTATAATGGCATCTATCACACAGTTACACAAAATTGAACAGACAAAATTTTTGACAAACATGATGATTACTTAAATCAAGTTAGCGATCTTGAAGTAAACACCAATCCCATTTTGTATTTAGCCAATCGTGAACAACAAAGCAAAACTACCGCCAGTCTCACGCAATGACATGTTTCAAGCTTCCATGATCATCATCAGAGTTAGACATCAAATTGACTAGCGATGATCAAACCGCATTGCATATATAAGGAAAGTAAAGTTAGCTATGCGCCTCTCATGTCTAGTAGACTTGCATACATTGCAGTTGACTATTCAAGTATGAAATGTAAGAATCATTGTACTATTTTGTAGCGAATTCATCCTTGTAAGGCAAAACAACAAATTAACCGCATAGAAACCTAACAAACATGGCGCATATATATATATATATATATATATATATATATATATATATATATATATATATATATATATATATATATCACTTTTTTGCAATCGTCAAAATATAATTGTGATAAGATAAAATATGTCAAAATTTTCTATTTAATGTTGTAACTAGTGTCAGTCGTGGCCGGAATATGAGGTTTCCACTTAATTGATTGCTGTTAACCTTCTCGGCGTTGATATTTAATCCAACTCCCAGATTAGGTAGTCAAAGCTCTTAATCGCTTCTTTTGCTTTATCTAGTATTTCACTGAGTTGGTGTGTAAACCCCATTGATCAGTCTAGAACTAATTACAACGTTGTACCATGTTGCGCGTCACTTAATGTGATGATTCTCACATGTCATGCGTGAAAAGTCAACTAAAATTTATGCGAAACAACTAGAGGTGAGAGTCGCGTATATGAACGAACGCACCGGCGTGAAAGGGAAAGCACTGCAGAGGAAACGAGGGACAAAAGGTGGGTTTCAATGCAAAGCTAGTTAAATTTGTTTCCGGGTACTCATCTTCATCATCATCATCATGCACAGCCATGCAAAAGCCCCCCCTCCCCCCATACGAAGCGGGGGGGAATATATATATAAATAACGACAAAATAATAACTTGGGCACAAAAATTATTAGTGAGATTTGAGAGAGAGGGGGTATCTAGTTACTTTAAGTATATTTCTCAAGATAGCTCACAGAGGTGAGGCAAACCAAAACTCTACACAACACCATTCAAGCTAAGTCAGCATTACGGCAAGGCAACTTCCTTTCAGGTGCTAAGGCAATAGGGAAAACATTTCGGTTAGAAATTGAGAATTTTCAAACTAAAAGTGCAGATTACTTAGTAGCATTAAACTTGCAATAAGAAAATGTCCAGGCTTCACCTCTAGACAGGAGTTCGGGCCCTCCAATATCATAACACAGTAATGACCCGCGCAAAGTGGACAAAACGTTGACTGCAAAAAATGTTCCCTAGTGAAGATTTGAGCCGCCATCTAACACGCATTTCTGAAATTAAAAAAAAGTGCCAAAAGGCATCACCGTGAAATGCATAAGTGGAACTTACTGGAAATGCCCTGTCGCCTAACCAAGATGCAGACGGTTTAGCGTTCACCGGATCCCCGTCAGCGCCAGAGAAGCAACCCTCTGTCGTGCACACATTTCCATTGAACGTAAACATGCGCAAGCACGATTTCTGTGTGTTTTTTGCTTTCCTCCGCTCGTCGTGTGGCATCTCATATCTGTCAAGCTGCCGATTGATGCTTGCATCGTCATTAGCCGAATTAGTGTCATCATCAACATCATCGGTAGAGTTGGCGTCGAATGTGACGCAGTCGTGAACAGCATAATCGTCAGTACTGATCACGGGGCTGTCAAACTTTGTCACCAACTGCGCTCTAGCTGGACTACTTGTCTCTGGAACACAGGCAGAAGAGACACGATCGTCGTCGTCACTCGAAATCGGCGATCTAACCACTGAGTAGGCGCCTAAAGATTGTTTGTCACATAACAGGAAGTTTTTGGATGCGTTAAACGTAGCGTTTCATCGCGCGTCTTTGAAATGATGTCTTTTATCTTTTAAAAGCACAGACAGCAATAAAATTCCCGAAAGAAATAAAATGAGGCTATTTTGACTTTTGAAGTGACCACAAAATTGCCAGTTGCAGACCATTTCGCATTACGAGGCCTGTTCCATCCTTCCCCCCGGCAGGAATATTGACATTTGTAAATCCGTCTTTGCCTATTCACGTTAAAGTCATGAACAACGCGTGAAATAGTCAAATTGGTTTGCCAAATGGCCGATTAATGTGGCACGAAACAAGTGATCGCGAGTCCAAGTCGCTGTGTTGTGTTTTGATTGGTAGAGAAATCGACGTGCATTTTCACAGCCTCGTGCATACTATCATCTTGCCGACTAATCTAATCAGTGCTCTTCACCTTGGCGTTTAACCATCGAAATGTCCGACCTGATGATTGTCGGACCAAAGCGAATCGTACAGTCGGCTGAAACACGAATCCAGTTAAAAGCTCACAGAATACGGCCCTTTTAGCCCAGATGAAGCCTAGAGTTAGGTCAAACACGGGCAATTTAAGCTTGTTGTTAAATGAGCAGCGAAGGAATGGAAGCAAGTGTATCCGACACAGAAGACAAGTTTCGGCAGCTGAACGAACCACTTAGCAAATTCTAGTCAGCAGCAAAACCTGATTGGCGATAAGGAGACACATCGATTTGTTTTGTGAGGGATACCAAAACTAATTATTTTTATCCTCCGGCAAAGACTTGCATTCTCATAAGGGTTTCGCAAATCCGGCCGAATCTGTGGCCTCTTCGGGGTATTTTCGTGCCCGACAAAAATGATTGCGCCTATACTCCGGCCAACTAACGCGGTATGAGAGTTCACTGCAATGCGCTTGAATTGATCACCTCTATCGTCCACAGAAAGAGCGAGAGAAGCGAACAAGACCAGCCCAGAGAGGGTTTTGGCCAGGAATGTGACGCGTGAACCAAACACGTGTACAGTGACACACGCTTCAATTGCGCTCTCGGTAAAAGCACTACGTTATCATTTGTTTAGAATAACCAGTCGCTCCCGATTCTGCGTCGCGACAGTTGCTGTAGTGCGCTAGGCATCATAGCGGCGTTCCGGAAAAAATGATCAACTATTTGAGGCCTCTTATAATGGCGCGTCGGCCACTAATCGCACTGGAAATAGGCATGCTGTTAATTTTACGGTTGGCTCAGACATTTCAAACGAATGTTTCTCTAATGATAGTGTACCGCGTTGCGCGGTGCGACTGTCAAATCTAGAACATCCACGGTTTTCTTTCGTGCGTAGAGGCCCGAGGATGGTACTAGAAATATCATAGTGAAACGTAGCCAGTCAACAAGGATTAGATCGTACCTCAATTCCAGTGTTTACTATGAACTGTGTTGAAGCCTTCGCAGGAAAGGGACGAATCCGCATCCCAGCCACCACAAAGACGAACTCGACGCGTACTTGGAAACGGGGATCAATCAGAACTTCGCGAAACTGATAGTGCAAAAGGAAATCGTGGATATTCTAAATCTGAATGTGTCTTTGCTCACATGTGGTTAGATAGGGCTGTCAATGCGACATTTACCAGAGTGAAGATCGATAAAGTTGGCCAATTGGCCGATCTGGAACACGCTTATGATGCTGTTTGCTTGGCGAAAAACAAAATCGAGCTCAAAACGACCACCAAATGCAAACAATAGTTTCAATCGGGTATGGTCTAAAGCTACCTTTTCAAAGGTGGTTGGTGTAACCAATGTAAATCTGCAGTCTATAGTCGTAAAGAAAAACGCTTAATTGCCGCTCGCCAACGAAGTGGTCCAGCAAGCATCTCTGGTGACACGAAAAAGATCCGTTTCAGCCAAACTCCTCATGTGACAACTTCTATTGGCAAAGTATGCAAACCTGCTAGGAATCGTCAGAATGTGCTTAGCTGGAGCAGCAATATCTCATGTTCAGTAAATATTGCCATAACATCGGCGGCATTTCACGCTCTCAAGGAACTTACCTATTAGGAGAACTTTATACCCTTTCATGTATGCACGCACGTCCTTACGTGTGTGGGCTGTATTCACAAAAAAAGTATATGCAAAACTGAACGTAATTACATTTCTGTTTGCACTTACCTGTGTAAATTATAGTTGTCGTCTGTTAAATTTGACATTTCCACAAGGCACATTTTAAATTTGCATGGTTGGTTGCGTAGTATTACTTATGCATCTTTTGACATATGATATATATATATATATATATATATATATATAGGGTGGAGGAAATTTACATGAACACTGCTCTGCAACATTAAACTTGAGATGTTGAAATCAGCAATGAAATAGCAAATTATGCTCCCATCAAGAAACGGAGAAGTGTTCAGTCCTATCGTGGCCAATAATAATACAATTTTATTTACCGTTTTCTGGAGCTAATTCCCTATTCTAATTCCTAGAGTCATCGCTTCGCATAACTAAACACGGCTGCACTCATTTGGAGCCAAGGTATATCTTCACGCCTATCATATTTACAATGATATTTCTAGACTTCATCTAAACATATTTAATATTCACCACTGTTGTTCTTTAATCGGCTGAAAAATGTAAATGTCCTGGAAACTGTGACAGTCCACTTTATCTCCTGTCCCTACTGTATGACTTGCTATAGCAGAACTATTAGCATTGACATACTTACAAGCAGTTCCACCTTGAAACTCGCCTAAAATTGGTTGTAATGACGAGAGCTACAAACCTACAGAATGAGAGATTCTATAAAGATTTTTGAAGGGGTTTTTTAATTAATTTCATAAATGTATCTCGCTATAACACTGAAATTTGAAGAAATATTAAATATAATCAATGACATACCGGCATCCGGGCTATTATTTACAACCTCCCGTATATCGGATATCGGTGGCGTTGTCAGTCCATCGGCAAGACCTATTCTATTCCGATTAAGTAGTGATACCGCACATTTGTCATCATCATCGGCATTACCGTCCTCTACTTCGTTGATGTCGTCAAAACTAGCAGTACGGGTGGAATCAATGCAGGATAGAGCTTCCTTGTAATGGTTATCAACGTGAAATGCAATATCGTCACAATCCTTGGTTGTGCCAGGGACTGGAGCCTGAAAATCGACAGCCAGGAATTGGTGACCAACTGCGGTAACTGAAGTCTCGTCAATTCGACACAATTTTGTCGATGTACACCTGGCGATAGTTGAGCATCGCTCCGCATTGAAGTGGAGCACTGTGTCTTCAGATTGCCTGTCATAGGACAAGCCGGTGCTCGCATCACGAGGAAGCCTTTGGTTGTCCACTTCGTCGTGATTTGCGGTCGGATTGTCCAGTGAAAACGCATCACATGATACGCGAGGAGCAGCCGCTTTATCGTAGTCTTCAAACGTGATGCTTTCATCAGACTGTAAAAGGTAAACACGCATACGTATGACAAAGATGGGCAAATCGGCTCAGAGTTCTTGGCCAGGCCTAAAAAGCTGCCTAGACTTTTTCTCAAATGAAAACTGGGAGACCACCAGTCACGAGCGAATTCGAGCAGGCTGAAACTAGCATTCACTGATCGCCTTCTTGGTGACAAAAAAGTATGCCGTCTAAGCTGTATAATTGTTTTGATCTAAACGTCAAACTTATTATAAACAGTAGGCAAAACATGCCCAGACTTGTGCTCACTTCAAACAAAAATGCGTCCTAGCCTCTTTTGTTTGCATCACAGCGCGAAGCACATAGGCGAATAACGAGGATTGCACTGCAACGCATGCATAAAATGTCATGCAAAATCGGAATTGAGTCTCCAACTCTTTACTTTACTGCGGCTGACTCCTTTTGGAGGATAAGCCGGCTCCATGACATTTCATGGAGTTTCTGGGACTGGCACAAGTAGTCCCCTCACCACTCGGCTTTGATCGAGGACGCACTTCAGCCTTTGCACATCCAAGCAGTCTGCAAGGCAGCAGTAAGTTGCATGGTTGGCCGGCTGTTGAGAGCTCATTCGCCATTGGGAAGTACGGGTACTGTCCAGGAGTCCATGTAATCCTGTGGCTGTTGAACCCTTTTGTGGCGGGGAACACACGCCGTGTCATGGTGCCGTCAGTCGGGCTCATGTGGTATTTTATAGGAGATCCGATTGCCGGTCGGAAATCCACCACGCTCCCGGTGACACCACCGCCATAGCCCTGTTAGCCCATGTACACATCGAGACATGGTTGACACCGTCATACCACGTTGAGGAGGTCCCACACACATTGGTACATAAATCCAATCCGCCACATTGAGTTAACCAACTTCGAACAATTAAAAAAATTTACATAACTTATATTAATTATGTATGAGGTTTTGTTTACCTTGAACAAGATAGTTCAAATAGTACCAAAATAAAATTCCAAAGTCGGCAAGAACAAAAGGCGTTGCCCTTTGTACACATGCGTTTCGTGCTACAGACATGTCGTCAATTAGAGCCGATACTAAGCTCAATACAAATTGTGAATTTCGCCAAGAAATATCGAACAGTTGGACGGTGCTGTCTCACAAGCAAATGTGTATTCAAGCTGAATTAAAGCCATCATCATCAGCATCATCACGCAAAGAAAAACAAAATTCATTATTAACTTATTTACTATAATCAAGATTGCGAACTTGATATAAATACCTGACCCATTATGTACAAACGTTTATCAGTATAAACTAAGTATTGTATAGTGTGGAAAAAGTAATTCATCAAATAGATTAGTTTCTTGTCCTTATTGGTAGCTCATCACGTACTGACCAGGAATTTCAGTCAGCAAACAGGGCTCGCACTCTAAGCACACTTGCTTTTAAACCACTGAGACAATTTCGCGGCAGAGTGGCTCAGCAGATTCCGAAGACGTGCCCATGTTCGAGCCCTGTTCGCGGCAAATTCTGAACGTTATGTGATGAGTTCCCAATAATGACGAAAACGGTCTACTGGATGACTTGGCTTTTCTACACTATACAATTCTTAGTTTGCCTTAAAGGTCGTGTTTACAATGCATCTGTACGCGCAGTCTTACTATACGCTAGTGAAACTTGGCCTCTTAGAGTTGATGATTTGAGACGCTTACAGGCATTCGATCATCGTTGTTTGAGAAGTATAGCACATGTTGGTTACCAACAACGAATAACTAACGTTGACATCCGTAGACGTATTTTTGGATCTGACAATAAGTGCTCGTCGTTAGAAAAACAAATAAGGCTCCATCAACTTCGTTGGCTCGGTCACGTTTTGCGTATGCCCTCATTTCGATTGCCCAGTAGAGCTCTGTTCTCTCATCCAGCACCAAATTGGCGTAAGAAACAAGGTGGGCAGATTTTGACATGGCAGAAACAATTAAAGTCACTTACATCCAAATTGGGTAGTATAGGACCCACTCGTCTGCCAGGATGGGGTCCTCGTGCGCATCATAGTTCTTGGTTAGAAACCCTTAGCGATATGGCATCGAATCGAGCTCAGTGGCGATCTTGTTGCAGATGTCTAGTAGAATCATCTTCGTAACTTTCTTTTCTTAGTAGGGCAAAGTTAGCTGCGAGGTTTGGTTTGTTTATGACGTGATACAGTGAAATCCGCAAGGAAGCTGTATTGCTGATGTCGCCTTGCCCGAATGCTAACTTGGCCATAATGGTGTAGTGGAGAGGTTTAGTTTGCCTCATTTCTGTGAGTTATCCTGATAAATTTACTCATAGTAGCAAGGTATTCCTGACTGACAGTAGATCGGCTGTCCTGATTAACTGTTCTAAAAAAGGGAATTGTGTTTATTTTAATTGCACTATCTTGTTTTATCCCAAAAAATGTGTTATCACGCGTTGCGCAAACAACGAGAAACTGAGAAATGCCCGTCCGAGTTAATGGGAGATCGTCACAGAGCACGGCAGTTAGATTTGCCCGTTTCTTGCAATGTCTTATTTGAACTGATCCGGTCCCCAATGCACAAAGTAAATCAACAAGTACCGCAGATGAAGTAATAGAAATCACTTTCACGTTAAACATTTAACTTGTCGAAAAGCAGTCCTGAAAGATTACGTGATTTGCTGGTATAGAAAAGCAAACTAAAGCAAACATAACTTCAAGCACACACTTCCTCTAGCCGATGTCTGGAACATCGCGCCGCGTCTTTTCTATTCCAATTTGAAAACAGAATATCCCAATTGTCAGCTTCAGCTTTACTACATTTCCAGTAACCTGTTACCATTACAAAAAACGCCAAAATTACCGCCGAGAAGCCTTCAGCAATAGCTGGTTTCTATTGCAGTCAACCAGCAAACAGTAAAAGCAAGATTTATGTGCAAATCTCGCTTCATGGTTGGTTGAACGTGTTCCCTTACGTTCAGGCATATTTATGCGTGTAGGCATGCCAACTTTTATGCTCAACATGCGAAATTATCACAGTCTGTCTAAAAATGTGCTTCATACTTTTTAGCACCAATTTTTCTTTTCTTCATTGCATTATGCCATGCTTACCACAAAACATGACAGCTGATTTTGCTCGACACCAGAGTCTAAGGAGTTCGCTGGAGGAGCTGTTTTACGTAATGGTTGTTAATTTCAATTTACATAAAATTTCGCCGATCGTTAAAATCATTATGATGGCACCTTTTGCAGGCTCGGTAGACATTATATGCTGTTAGTTGGTTTTAAAGTCGACTCGCTAAACACGTTACATGAAGTTGTTTTTATTAGTGCTTGATTACACATTCGTATAGGAGATTGTACCATCCAACTGTCCCGCACTCCTAAACCAAATATTTGGCGGGCATAGATCATATTTCTGGCTCCAACTGATAAGTCGCCAGCAAGCACGAAGCGAATGTGCACATGAGATTGTACCTTTCTTTCATGCTGACTTTGGTTTATTCTCCTGGTCATAATTGAACTGATTTGTTACTATATGTGTAATGACTGATAAATAATTGGACGAATGTGTATTCACACAAATATTAAAAACTTTATTCAAATTTAAACAAACATTGGTTGAGTGGGCTGTGATAACAATTATTAATTTAATCAAAGTTGCGGTCTTGATATAGACACCTGTCCCATTAATTACTTACACATGTCAGTATAAACTAAGAATTGTCAAGTGTAGAAATGGCAATTCATCCAGTCGACCGGTTTCATCATTATTCGGATCTCATCACGAACTGGCCAGAATTTGCCGCGGACAGGGCTCGAACCTGAGCATGCCTGCTTCGGAATCTGGTGCCCTGACCACTGAGCCATCTAGCCAACCAAGTAGCATTAGTTAGTATTTTGGGTAGCGTGCGGCAGGCTGTCTCAGTGGTTAGAACAGCAGACTCCGAAACTGACGCACCTAGATGCAAGCCATGTCCGCGGCAAGTACTTCATAGTCCGCGAAGAGTTCCCAATACGGACGAAGCTGGTCTACTGGATGTATTTCTATTGCTACCTTATACGACTGGTAGTTAATACTGACAAATGTATGCACTTAATGCGTCAGGTGTTGATATCAAGATTACAACCGTGATGATAATAATTTTCATCACCGCCCGCATTTAAGTTAAGCAATCTTCGTGAAATATTTTTGCGAATATTAACCGAACTTTTGTCTGAAGGGTTTCATGATACAAAATTGGACGTTACAAGTAATTGTGGACGAGAATTCATACATTTTAAACAGCAATCATGCTATCATGCAACTAATCCACTTACCGAGTTTCTGGTGATACCCTTTTTGGTCAACATTTGCGAAACATCGACCAATGTTATCACTCCATCCGACTCACTGTTCTGCTCACCAGGAATGACACACTCAGGGGAGGGTAATTCGTCAGCCAAGCTAACGTTTCGCTGAAACGCCAAGTTATCAAACGGGTGTAGCCATTGTAGTTGTTCTAGACTGTTCGGATTGACGTCAACAGAGGTGGTAAAGTTAGCACTTACTCTACAATCACGCTGCCTTTGATCATACTCGTTTTGATGGACATGCGAGGGCCGCTCATTGGTCGGATTTTGAAAGTTATACGCCACGTTGGCATTGATGAGATTCTCTCGAAACAGACTGCTGTTTGTATCAGCCAAATGTAACTTAGATTTTACACTGGCGTTTTCTGGAAAATAAGTTTGATTGGGCAAGTGGCTCAACGTTTCAGAGTAATGGGAAGGTCCTGATATTTTATGCCCAATGCTGAAATATCCATCTGAAATGCGATTGGCTGTATGACTGTATTGAATAAGTAATAAAAGCAAGAACTGATAAGAAAAAGTGAAACTATCGTTCCGAACTGCAAACAAAAAGAAATATATATATATATATATATATATATATATATATATATATATATATATATATATATATATATGGTAGCAGGCAAGTCAAATCACCTGAACTAATCCAACTTCAGTTCTTTTGCGCCGAATTTGAAGTAAACTTAGTCTTTTCGACGAACTACCTACATGGCCATGATCTGGTCATTATTACCCACTAATGCCAGCAAATTTTGGACCAGCAACTAACTGTGCAGAAAGCAATCGCGACGAACACTATATCACAAACTGATTACTAATCAGTCAGTAACTGGCTAAAGGGTGGATGCAAAATAATGCTAACAACACGGTCTAGACGAAGCATAATCTATAAAACTAGTATGTTCAAAATCATAATTTTTAATGAATAACGAACTGGCATACTCATCAGCATCATCATCATCACCAAAAACACCACCACCACCACCCCTAACACAACCATCATCATCATCATCAATATAGGCAATATCATCATCATCTTCATCATCACCATCACCAGAACCATCTGCATCATCAACATCATTATCGTCATCATCATCATCATAATCAACATCATAATCATTATCAACATTATTATCGTCATCATCATCATAATCCTCACCATCATTATCACAATAATAGTCATAATCATCATCATCATTATCATCACCAGCATCATCATTATCAGCATTACTGTCATCATCATCATCATTATAAGCTTTATGGCAATTATTATCATCATCATCATCATCAACATCATAATCATCATCAACAGTAGTATCGTCATCATCATCATAACCCTCACCATCATTATCATCATAATATTCATAATCATCATCATCATTATCATCACCAGCATCATCATTATCAGCATTACTGTCATCACCATCATCATTATAAGCGTTATGGCAATCATTATCATCATCATCATCAGCAGCAGCAGCAGCATTACGTCATCATCATTATCGTCATAGTTATCATTATCATAATCAGCATTATCGTCATAATTATAATCATCATCTTCATAAAATTATTATTATCATTATTATCATCACCAGTACCATCACGAGTATCAGCTTTTTCAGAATTATTGTCATAATCATCATCATCATCATCAACGTCATCATCATTATTATCCCCATCAGCATCATCATTGTCAAAATTATCGTCCTTAGCATCATTAAAATCATTATCATCATCCTCATTAGCAGCAGCAACAGCACTATCATAATCATCATCATCTTATTCTTCATTATCATTATCATCGTCATCAGAATCCAGAGCGACAACAACAACAACATCATCATCATCTTTGTCGTTATAATATCCTAACCACTATCGCCGTAATCATCATCATCATCATCATCGTCATCCTCATCATCATCATTATCATCATCATCATCACCATCATCATCATAATCGTCGTCGTTGTCATCATCATCATCATCATCATCATCATTATCATTATCATTATCATTATCAGCATTAGTAGCCGATACTATCATTGTAGTACCGAAAAGGTACATGGTACTAACACTATGGTGGCCAAGTTGGTACATGGTACCAACATAATCGCATTCAATGTATTGGGATAATAGGGCGGTACAAACTCCGTGCCGTCCTATTATCCCACATCCTTCGAGCAAATATATAGTGGTTAAAGGGCGTAATACCGACTCCTACTGATAAGTCGCCAGTAAGCACGAAACGAATGTGCATGAGATTATAGTTTCTGTTCAGGCTGCCTTTGGTTTATCCTTCTGGTCACAACTGAACTAATTTGTTACGAGGACCGAAATTCTATGAGCATATTTACCCGGATATCATACAGAAGTTAGGCAATCTAAACCTATACCCAACATCATTAAAACCAAATCAGCTTTAAGGCAAAGACACATCGGGAATACTATGTAAACTTGAATAAAAATATGCGAAAATAAAATGATAATAAAATAATATTTTGTTTAGAAATTTCATTTACGTCCATGAAAGACAGGCTGAAGCTCTAGAATGAAAATATGTTTTACAAAGAAGAAATAAGACTCGGTGTACAGGTTTGCATATTTCAAAGAACTGCATTTTTATATATTATTTTACTTGCTTCATTAGTTCGTTTTTAAAAATTGTGAGGACTGATGAACCGAAGACGGGGCCCGCCAAACGATGCCGAAATCTATTCAAAGAACAATACAACTGTTAGTCAGAAACAATTAAAGTCACTTATATCCAAATTGGGTAGTATAGGACCCACACGTCTGCCGGGATGGGGTCCTCGTGCGCATTACAGTTCTTGGTTAGAAACCCTTAGCGACATGGCGTCGAGTTGAGCTGAGTGGCGCTCTTGTTGCATATGTCTAGTAGAATCATTTTCGAAACTTTCTTTTCTTGGTAGGGAAAAGTTATCTGCATGGTTTGGTTTGTTTATGACGTGATACAGTGAAATCCGCAAGGAAGCTGTATTGCTGATGTCGCCTTGCCCGAATGCTAACTTGGCCATGATGGTGTTGTGGAGAGGTTTAGTTTGCCTCATTTCTGTGAGTTATCCTGATAATCTTACTCATAGTAGCAAGGCATTCCTTCTCTCTCTGCCTCTCTCTCTCTCGTAAATCTCACTAATAATTTGTCTAAATTCACTTATATACTTTTTTCACTCCTTATGGTTATATGGCAGTGAAACATTAGTCAATTGACTTTTGTGTGGCTGGACATGACAACTGTTAGGCAAAACAGAGATCATGTATTTCTTCTATACTGAATGGAAATGCCGTATTTTATTCTGTTATGCTCAAAAATTAAATACTGTTTGTTGCGGAGAACTAATATATATGCAAGTATGTATTAGGTGTTGCGAACCTAGTAACAAATTAGTTCAGTTGTGACCAGAAGGATAAGCTAAAGGCAGCATTAACGGAAAGCATAATCTCATGCACATTCGTTTCGTGCTTACTGGCGACTCATCAGTAGGAGCCGGTATTACGCCCTTTAACCACTATATATTTGGTAGAAGAATGTGGAATAATAGGACGGTACAATCTCCTAGACGAATGTGTAAACCTGCAATAGTGAAGCTAACATCGTATAGTCTACGACAATGCGACTTCAACGCTAACTCACACTATATAATATATATACCGAGTCTGTAAAGGATACTAACACTATGGCTATTGTGTTAGTAACCGATACCAACATTATTGTACCGAAAAGGTACATGGTACTAACACTATGGTTTCCGAGTCGGTACATGATACCAACCTGATGGATATAAATTTATGCTAAAGTTCACCCAAATTGAGAATTACAACAATTCTGAACACCTGTTACTCCAGTAAATCCATACACTCTGGCCTTGATCGATATCAGTTATCACATTTCGCGGTAAGCATGACATCATTAAATTCAATATATAACAGTTAAATACTGTTTGTTGCGGAGACCTAATATATATGCAAGTATGTATTAGGTGTTGCGAACCTAGTAACAAATTAGCATGAGATTATACTTTCCGTTCATGCTCAAAATTGTCCATTTATGCCAACAAATTTATATATATATATATATATATATATATATATATATATATATATACCCAAAAATTATATGAGTCAGCAAAAGCAATTCATATATGAAGACCAAATGCGCTCTCATTAGAAACTCGTAAATTAGTTGCCAGAATTTCCGCAACACTAGCTAATTTATAACTGAAAATTGTGTGATAAGAGCAACAGATTCCGAAGCAGACGTGCCCAGGTTCGAGCCCAGACTGCGGCAAATTCTGGAGAGTAAGCAAAGAGTTCTATTGGATGAATTGGCTTTTCTTAAATTATACAAAGCTTTGTTTTCTGCTGACAAATGTATTTATATAATGGGAAAAACGTTTATGCCAATATTGCAACCTTGATTTAAACAATTGTTATCACCGCATAAGCAACCAATGTCTGCTTAATTAACTAAAAGCATAACGGTCATTTAACCGAGCATTCAATACACTATTTGTCTGCACTAATTCACGCGAATCTAGCCAGGCACTCAGATTGGACTAGCTACGCCACTGCAAAAACAGCTTGAAAAGCTTCATCTTTAGAAGATGTCGGCAGTTTAGCTTACCAAAACTGTAATCTGGTCATGGAAGTCGGAAAAAACGTCAGTGCGTGCGACTGGCGATAATTTTGCTACGTTGTTCGACGACTGGTTAAATAGGATTGGTGTTTACTTCAAGCTTGCAAACTTGATTTAAAGAATTGTTACCACCATCCGTGCAGTCAATGATTTCTTAATTGTATTATATATATGTGTGTGTGTGTGGATAGAGCTACAGACAGTTAATGTTCGTCACTGCATAGAAATTTTGCAGCCGACATTTCCAGTCAAGTAAAATTTAGGCGAAACTACAGAGGTGAGAGCCGGATATCTAATATTGCTTTCCATATATATATATATATATATATATATATATATATATATATATATATATATATATATATATATATATATATGAATTGTTGTTTGATCCTCGGCAGAAAGTTGGTAGATCTCCTCTGATGATGAACATGGAAGGTTGAAATGCGTCAGTACGTGTGACTGACGGTAGTTTTGTCTATGTTGTGACTGGTTAGATATTTTGATTCTTCTTATTATCTTATCATTGCTACAATAAATATAATTAATTCGATGCGACTCAGCATGACAAGATTCCTGAAAACTTAATACTCCGTAATTTTAAAGCAACCACACATATTTCGCAAAAAGTCGAGTTTATTCACTATTTGGTTAAGCGCAATCGATTCTACGTACTCGAAACGTCTAAATAAAAGCACTTACCTTCTATTGATCGACGTAGAGTCTATGTTCGTCTGCAGGAAGGTGCAATTTTGCACGCTCAAAGGAAGCGCCTCGTCCCGAGGTGCAGAATTGAAGCATTTTATTACGGAACGGGAATCGGGACCTGGTTGTTGCCTAAAGTTGACAATGCTCGTTTCACTTGTTGGACACCAAACAGACGAGCTCTTTGGTTGCTCGTACGATTCTTTGAAAACCCCTCTAGAGGAAAATTCTTCCGGTGCCAGAAAGACAGCCGAAGCTCCAGGAGAGAATGTTGACATCGTGCCGGTTTCCGTTGGTCGTCTGCAACTGCTCCGATCATCGACAGGATCTAAAGGTCTTGCAGCTGGCTCTACCAGAGTAGGTTTGCACAACAAACGATTGATTTCATTTTTACAAAAAGGTCTATAGTTACAATTTGTTTCAGAGTGTGTTGTGCTAACGTCTGCATGCTCAAACACCTGTGAACCCAAAAGAAATTCTAGGTGTGATGAGCCTTTTCTAACAGACGCCTGGCCTAACCCCGTGGCATAGGAACCCCGCAAGGCAGACGGGTCTGATAGGCCGCCATGGCTGTGCTCTAATTTTTCCGCAAATGGAGCTCTGACGATGGAATCGCTAAATTCAACTGGAGAAAATTTTTTGTTCGCATAAACTAAACAATTTTCCGATGGATAGCCGACTCTGGCATCGACGACTCCATCATTAGCTGGATCCGCTAATTTGACGCCATTACGCACGGTTGAATGAGCCTCCGATACTGTTTGAGGCATAATGTGCTGATAATTGGCGATTGTTTGTAGCTGCTCCAAATGGCCATGTATAGACGCCTCCTGAGGAGTTCCTTGGATGACATTGGTGTGGTCTTTGTCGGCCGGTGAGGCAATGCTTGTGCAACCAGGAAATGCTCCCATTCCGTTGCACGCGTGCGCAATGGAAGAATTAGTCGGAAACTGATTCGAACCAACACCTGGATTGTAGTGTATGCAATGTTGTGCTGCTTTCTCAAAGGCACTATGCGCAGGTGGGCCTTTAACAGGAATATCACTAGGCTGACGGAAATAAAGGCTACTGCTAGGGGTTTTAGTGAGTTTAGCGATTTTGTCGTTGCCTGTGTCCGCAATTTGGGCAATCCGTGATGCAATCCAATTATCCCGAGTTTGCGTACGAAATGCTGCTGCTCTCGGGTAGACATTACGATATTGGCACCTACAGTTTTTTTATTGTACGAGGAGGAGGAGGAGAGAATTATAGCAAAAATTTTAAATAATTAATGACAAATAATTTATAAAAAACACTTATTTGCCAGTACCAGGTCTCTCATTACCATTGCCAAAATGTATGTACTTAATGTGTCAGGAGTTTATATCAATTTCTAAACCTTGATTATAATAACTGTTATCACTGTCCGCGCAAACAATTTTCGTTTAATTATATAAACATTCGTTTCAATACCACTTCTCCATGTAGTGTGGCGTCTGTTTTGTAATGACAGATTGGAGATGGTTAGTTGGAACTTTTGAGACTAAATGGATGCCATATGAGCTCCACCTAAAGGAAAAATAGACTAACCAAGTTACATTAGTTAGTATATAACTGAAAATTGTGTTCAGTGTAGTGTGCGGCAGAATGGCTCAGTGGTTAGAGCACCAGATTCCGAAGCAGACGTGCCCAGGTTCGAGTCCTGTCCGCTGCAAATTCTGGCCAGTACGTGATGAGTTCCTAATAAGGACGAAACCTGTCTGCTGGATGAATTGCCTTTTACACACTACACAATTATTAGTTTATACTGAAAATTTTATGTACATAATGGGTCAGGTGTTTATATAAAGATCGCAATCTTGATTATAGTAATGATGCAATTAATTTTCGATTAATAACCAAGCTGAAGTCACTTTATAAAACCATCGTACAACGCATCGCTTAGACAGGCAGTCAGTAAATAAAATTAAGAACAGATAGCCTGTTTAAGATTGCTGCAGAAAGTTATTGCATTCACGTTTGCTATTTGCAATCAGACTTTTACCTTAAAGCCTTATTAACTTTTTCATCATTTCTTATAATTTCAGCGAGACTTTTTATCGCTGGTATAAGGCTTGCAACATGAATCCTCCTAACCTAAGAGTTCATTTAGACATTTCTTTAGTCAGTAGATATATATATATATATATATATATATATATATATATATATATATATATATATATATATAGGTAATACAATTAAACAATAATTGATTGTGCGGGTGGTGTTTACAATTCTTTAAATCAAGTTTGCGAGCTTAAAGTAAACACCAATTCCATTGTATTTAACCATGATGATGATCGTGGAAGGTCGAAATGCGTCAGTGCGTTGCGACTGGCGGTAGTTTTGTTATGTTGTTCGACGACTGGTTAAATAAAATGTGATTGGTGTCTACTTCAAGCACGCAAAGTTGATTTAACTAAATGTAGCGTATTATCTGTCTTATTATTCGTAATCAATATTTAAATCTTTTCGCACAAATTTTCACCTGCATCACTGAGATGATTCAATAATAATTTAATTTGGTTGCACTTCTACAGGAAGTTTTTTATCCATCTTCTTAAGGCGGACAGGATCTGGCTAGTCGGCCGTTTACCTGAAGAGGTATTATCTGAAGACAATTTCTATACAAAATTAACAATTATAGGCAATAGGTGGCTACTGTTGCGTTTCTTTAAATCAAATTTGCGAGCTTCAAGTAAGCACCAATCCCATTGTATTTAACCAATCGTCGAACAACATAACAAAACTACCGCCAGCTGCAACGCACTGACGTGTTTCGACCTTCCATGATCATCATCAGAGTACGACGGCAAACTGACTAACGAGGATCAAACCGTATTGCTATGTTAAGCAAAATTAGATATGCGACTCTCTTTTCTAGTAATTTTGCATACATTGTACGGGACTGGGAATGTCGGCTGCACGGTTTCTATGCAGTCACGAACATTGGCTGTTTTTTAGCTTTCGCCACACACATATATATAGACAATACAATTTAACAATAATTGTTTGCGCGGGTGGTGGTAACAATTGTATTTAACAAGTCGTCGACTGGCGGTAGTTCTGTTATGTTGCTCCCTTTTAGGCGAAGTTCATATGGCATCCATTTATCCCTAAAGTTCCAACTAACCATGCCCAATCTGTCAATTACTGAACAGACACCACACTACATGGGGAAGTGGTATTGAAATGAACATTTATATAATTATACGAATATTGGTTGCGCGGGTGGTAGTAACAATTATAATAATCAAGGTTGCGGTCTTCGATATAAACACTGACCCATTAATTACTTACATATGTCAGTATAAACTAATCAGACAGGTAGAAAGGCAATTCATCCAGTAGACCGGTTTCGTCTTTATTGGGAACTCATCACGTACTGGTCAGAATTTGCCGCGGACAGGGCTCGAACGTCTGCTTCGGAATCTGGTGCTCTAACCACTGAGCACTACACTATAAAATTTTTAGTTTATACTGACAAATGTTTGTACTTAATGTTTAGATGAAATGTATGGGCTGTCATATGCAATTTTTAGTTTGTTGCTTCAATAATTTCAGTAAATTTATATTAAATAGTTGATATGAAATAGTCCTTATCATAATTATCTTCCTGATTTAGTCTCATTTACAAGCCTTTGTTTTTCGTGAAGTGGAAATAACAGGCGCATACGGTGACAGAATTTGCCAAACAATATGAGCGTTTAACACCAACCACACTGGCGCTGTTACTGTGGATATTATAAATTTGCGCAACATGGGTGAAACGAACAACTATACTGAGAAAATAGCACTCGTACATGTAATAGTGAACAATGCGCACAAAATGGTTAATTCTCAAGCCATCAAAACAATATTGACCAGATCTCAGACATCACTTTGCAATACTGCGAGAATGACCTTTACATGCAAACACGCATACACAAAAACACAAACGCATGCACACTCACCAACTAGCCAAAACAAGAAACAGAAGTAAAAACGAGTCAGAATTTTTGCCACTAGCATAACCTATAGAAAACCCAAAAAGTATAAATATGTATGATTGTATAAGAGATGATTAGTATTCACGAAATAAATGGCCTTTATCCACTTCGTTATTTGTTTTTTCCTAATTATAAGAATACTGTGTTAAATTAAAAAAGGCATGGACATTATAAAGGTTATATATATATATATATATATATATATATATATATATATATATATATATATATATATATATATATATATATATATATATATATCTGTATGGCGAAAGCTACAAACAGCTAATGTTCGTGACTGCATATAAATTGTGCAGCCGACATTTCTAGTCAAGTTCAATGTATGCCAGACTATTAGAAGTGAGAGCCGCATATCATAATTAGGAACTCACCACGTAACGTCCAGCATTTGACGCGGACAGAACTCGAACCTGGTGCTCTAACCCCTGAGCCGCCCTCTCTAGTAGTTTATTGCCTAATCTGCATTTCGACATAACAGGCCGAATCCTAGTTGTTTTTTGTGTCTTTAATCTATTTCGGCTGCCGTTTTCAGCCGCCTTCGCCAGTTACCGATCCACAAATGTTTTCATTAGATTGTTTTGTAAAGATTTTGATGATGCGTCAGTCGGAGAAGGCGGCAGCCGAAATAATTTGAAGAAACAAAAAATATGAATTCGGCCTGTGATAGACAAAACGCAAATAAGGAAATAAGCCACCAGGACTGACCGGCTCAGTGGTTAGAGCACCAGATTCCGAAGCAGACGTGCCAAGGTTCGAGTCCTGTTCGCAGCAAATTCAGGCCATTACATGATGAGTTCCCAATAAGGACGAAACCGGTCTACTGGATGAATTGCCTTTTCTACACTGTACAGTTCTTAGTTTATAATGACACAATGTAAGTAATTAATGGGTCAGGTGATTATATCAAGACCGCAAAAATTATTCAATTATTTATTATCATAGCCCGCGCCCCAATGTTCGTTTAATAATCTACTAGTCTCTAGATGCGCCATGTCTAGTTCAATGTTTAGTTCTAGGCATCAAAGTAAAAATTGAACAGCATAATGATTACCACGAAAATGAGATTAACTAGGGCAATCGATGCCACCTAATGGGTCGATTTAACGCAGAAGGGGCTCAAAATTTTAGTTAATGTCCCTCTCTATCTCCAACTCCATCTCCATCTCTATCTCTATCTCTATCTCTATTACTACCTCTACCTCTATCTCTATCTCTATCTCTCTCTATACCTATATCTCTATCTCCATCTCTATCTCTCTCTATACCTATATCTCTATCTCTCTCTATACCTATATCCCTATCTCTATCTCTATCTCTCTCTATACCTATATCTCTATCTCTATCGCAATCTCTTACTTTATCTCTTTCTCTCTCTTTCTCGTTGATGTCTATTTATTTGTTAAAACGTATTGTTTGATTTGGTATTAGAACCACATTTTTCCAATGAGATACTAGTGAAAACGAACCGCATGCGAATATTTTGTATTTCGTTTCTCGCACCTAGTAACTAATTAGTTCAAATATGACCAGAAGGAAAAACCAAAGACAGCATGAACGGAAGGTATAAACTCGTGCACATTCCTTTCGTGCTTACTGGCGACTCATCAGAAGGAGCCGGTATTACGCCCTTTAACCACTATATATTTGGTAGAAGAATGTGGAATAATAGAACGGTAAAATCTCCTAGACGAATGTGTAAACTTGCTAACATCAAATAGTCTTCAAAAGTGCGATTTCAAAGCCAACTCACTATATATAACATATACCAAGTATATAAAGGGTACTAACACTATGGCTATTGTGTCAGTAACCGATACCAAAATTATAGTACCGAAAAGATACATGGTACTAACACTATGGCTTCCCAGTCGGCATATGGTACCAACACGATGGATTTCAATTTATGCTCTAGTTCACAAAAATTGAGAATTACAATTATTTATGAACACTTGGTGCTCCAGCAAATCCACACTCTCTGCTCATGATCGATACCAGTTATCACATGACATCATTCAACTAAATATTAAAACAGTTAAATACTGTTTGTGGCGAAGAACTAATATATATATATATATATATATATATTGATAGTTTCTAATTTCACCATTTTTATATATATATATATATATATATATATATATATATATATATATATATATACGTGCACTTGTGTATTAGTTGTTGTGCACCTAGTACCAGATTAGTTCAAACAGGACCAGAAGGATAAACTAAAGACAGCATGCAACTATGTCATTACACATTTCGTGCCTTTTCATTTTTTACAGCTTCAGGAGATGCGTGTTAAGATTTCTAATCTTTGTTTAGGCTGCAACCTTATTCTAAACATTGAAGTAATGTAAATTCACCTAAAGATGAAAAGATCTGCTAGGAGTGACAGAAACCGAGAAATATTCGAAAAGTTACGGCGTTATTTTATTGGAAATCCGTTTCTCAACAGCTAACGTTTTATAAAACTGATGTTAACGATTGATTTCCACACGAACTTATGAAAGGCATACCTTTAATTTCAGAATTTCACACCTATCTTGAATGGACAGAGGCGATAACGAGTGGATGCATATACTCTGATCAAATTATTCGCGCGTAAGTTAACCAAGGAGAAAAAAATTTCTACATTGACAGCCACAAATTTGAACATACATGAGTCGATAATCGAATTCTCATTTGGACACGGTGTCCGATTGTGATGGTATTGCGGTTAGTCTGGCGAGCGGATTGTGAAAATGACTACCGACAGGGTGGATCGAAATATCATCAAAGGAGTATAACGAAGAAAAAACACGCGTTTGGTGAATGTTAGACGCCTAGTTCGACGCAAACATGCATTTTAAAATGTTAAACTTGAACTATTCATTTTTTGGGCCCCGCCTTAAAACGAAATAAACTTTCCAAAACTAGATGTTCATCAATATCATAAAAACGTTTTATGTGTGTGTGTGTGTGTGTGTGTGTGTGTATGCGTATGTGTGTGTGACTGTGTGTGTTTACTTAGGTGTTTCTCTTGGTGATTATAATAAGAGTGTCGGTCTTCAAGAAATATAAAATGCTCAAATATGTGTTGCTCCAATTTGCAGTTTTTTAGCTAACGTTTGTGTCTGTTCCTCTTGTAATTATCGTTTGTGAAAAACGATTAATTTTGGACAAATTAAAACTTCTCAGTAATGCAAAAGTTTACCAACGATAATTAGAAAAACAGTCAACTTCTAATGTTAACAAATAATGTCGGAAGGATATAAGCTGCGCAAAAGTATTGCGCTCTGGTGAACTTTACTCAGGCAGTCAAAACTTTTATGCAGTCACATCTTCCTAGCCATAAACCGCGATACGTTTTCGTGAGGTGGGCTTTATCTCTCACTCTCCTCGGTATTTTGTATAAAAACACACACACACACATATATATATATATATATATATATATATATATGCATATATATTCATATATATGCATATACATATATAAACATATATATATATATATATATATATATATACATGTATATATGTCATGGGATTTGTGCTTATATCGAGCTTGCAAAATTTTTATCACCACCCGCGCAATCAATGAAAAGTTATAAAAATACATTTTTAAATCAATACTATTTCCGTAGTTAGTTTAGTGTCTGATCCATAATGAAAGATTCGGGGTGTCCCCATAAGAATGAAACCAGTCTACTGGAGATATTGCCTTTGCAACCATATGCAATGATTAGTTTATACTGAAAAAATGTAAACATAAGTGGATTGGTGCTTATACCTAGCTCCCAATCACGATATAAATTATATTTATTTTTTTCTCTTTACAAAATTCTTCTTTGCTCTTGTCCACGGTAAAAACGGGCTATGAATTATGTCATCGCTCGCATTCACAAATTTAGCAATCGTATTTAATTACAGTAAACAATGCGTGTTTTGAATGCGATGAAGTTCTTCATATGATATCTAATTGAATTTCAGTGCCCTGTGTTTTAGCCAATAAAAAACGCTTCAATAAGAATTGCTTTGTAATTTCTTTTAAATCCGGTTCAGAGAAACAAAAAAGAGCTGAAATCGAGGGAAGCTCTTATTTTACGAATAAAATATATTTCTTTTATTTGGAGCAATTAATGCTGATACCTAAGCACAAATGGCGTAAATGCGTACACCTTACTAAAATGCATACATTAATAAGAAAAACACACACAAACAGAGTTTCAATATAACGGTGAAATATTATGAAACAGTAGAATAAGAGAGGTCCAGAAGTTCAATCGTGAAATTAGTTTGAAACAGGGGTAAGCATGTTAACAAAAAAGGCAGTTATCATTCAAATATTATTGATTTCAAATAACCGGAACGAAGCTAATAAATCAATATATTATTTAATAGAATTCACAAATATATGTCATTTATCATCCGCTGATTATGCCGTAAAACGGCTTGTTTAAAATGACAATGTTGGTGAACTAGTTGATGTAAAAAAGCATTGCATGAAATATGACATTTCAACGAAATACCACGAGAACAGAACAATGTCTCGCGAAGAAACGGAACTAATAAAAGGCAAACTAGAAAAATTTATTTTATAACCAAGGTTGTGAACCTGATATAAACACCTGTCCCAGGAAGTGCATACATTTGTCAGTATAAACTAAGAATTGCATAGTGTAGACCGGTTTCGTGCTTACTAGAAACTCATCGCGGACAGGGCTCGAATGTGGACACGTCTGCTTCGGAATCTGGTGCTCTAACCATCGATCCGCCCTGTCGCACACACATTTGGTTGAAAAACAAACGAAAATGAGTTCCCATAATTTTTTTCCCGTTAATTACTCACTAAGCGGCAACTTTCCCAGTTAATGAATCCACACATTATAGTTATAAACCAGCTTTCCTTTATTACGTATTTTATATTAGAATTTCCTATATAAGTTCTATTTTGTTTAGCCATATAAGACCACTTCGTGACATGTCACAAGCGATACGATGTTTGCTTTAAGGCCTGCTCTAATTTTCAGATTTAGATTTCTTTTGTGTTTATGCACTAGTCATGTGTTCACCAATCAATTCGTTGATGATTCTACTGTTATCTGTGAAGTAAAATATTTTCGGTTTTTAACGATATGTTCTACACAGGCTTTTCCAATTGACAGCCATTTTGCTAGTCATAAATTCAACTACGCTGCCATTGACGTCTTACATGCAAAATTTAGCAATGTTTCAACTACAAGATTGTTGGTTCAGCTTTTGAATGAACGCCTCATTATAACTAGTAATAACAGTATAAATAGTTTCAGTAGTAATTAAAGAAGTAGTATCTTTATTTTATTTAAAATATGGAAATGTTATTCTGTTGAACCTAACAATGTGTGATAAATCTCAACAAAGGCATTAATATTGCAATCTTTTCTGGTCAACAACTGACAGTTTCACAAACGAATTATGGTTCTAGTTGCAAACTAAACAGTTTCTATGTTTATCAATCAAATAATTAATCACATAATCAGCCAATCACTCTAATATTTTCAATAGCGCACACTGATGTTCTGGTAAGCTACGCTTTGAAATTGATTGATAATTATCGATTGCTTCACATGTATTTCGTTAGCCATTAACGACAGTAGAGTAAGACAGTTTTACCTGTTAATGTACTTATCACGCTACAAGCGTGAACATGCAGTCAACGATTAGTTTTCTTGCGCACTTATTAGCGAAGTGATGAACTACATGTGATATCACATTCTAAAATTTGAAATACAAACTTAACTCAACTACAGGCCACAGGCCGGTAGAATGACTTCATTATTACGCATTATCAACCACGGCGTATAGCCTTTGCCGCCACTGTAGTATTACTTTCATCAATCAATTGATTTTTTTCAATGCCGCACCTAGCAACCAGTTATCTCACAGTTTACCAGGTAGAAATGCCAAATATTTAATTACATTGACGCAAGTGCCTTGTGCTTACAGGCGCATCATCAGATGGAGCCCGGACTTCGTCGAATTTCATTAAGGAATAGGTCCACAATGAAGAAGCAAACATAATGCACAGTATTGAAGAAGACTGCGTTTTATAGCAATATTGGAATCAATTTATGATATTCAGAGAGAGCGGAAAGTGGTTATTATTGCTGTAATACCAGACCACACACAGCGTTATACTTTTTGTCTCAGAATGAATGTGGTGGGCACCCTTTACACCTGCGATACATATTATTTATAACGTGTCTGCGTATGACTGTACATTCAGGAGGTTGCAGCCCTGACGACTAACAGACCATAGTCTGCCGTGCCGTCGTTGGCAGCATGAAACAGGCGTACACTCCTTGGATACAGCCGTCATCCTGTTCCACTGTCAAGCCTGGAGTTAGGGTTTCCGGCGTGTCAAAACTGATGGAAACTGGGTAGTGACTGAATGCGATCAAACATGTCCGATTCGAAGAGCAATTTAGGGCTTATGAATGAAATAACTGGAGCAGAAGGCGGTTGTCATCCTGTGTTGACAATCCTCCATCGAAATGAAAAAAAACACTAAATAAAAGACATCGCGCCACGTATGGGAAACCTAGTGTTCTATTACAGCCCACACGTAAGCCTGAAAAATATGAAATAAAGTATTGGTTATGCGCCAGTGAAACATTAGCTTTTTAACCCCTTTTTTCCATTGCTGTTTGAGATGACGATGATGATGATGATGAATGGAGATTGGGTGCTGACTGCCACACATGAATAGCCAGTGAGTACGATACACACGTGAAACTAAGGCTAAGCCTGTCGTCTATGTTGCCTTTATCACATTCTCCTGAACTAAAACGAACAACTTTTTAGCAGACAGTCTACGGACAATGTCTTGTGACATATGCTAGCACTTAACAACTAGTAATATACAACTACGAAGTATTATGTTCGACGTCCTAATGAAATATAAATTTGCACACACTTGACTGACTGGCATAAAACAGCGGAGATCAAGTAAGCGCACTAATCGATTGATTATTTTGCCAGATTTATGACCTCTTTCTTTGCTTAGCCAATTTCACTTTTTGCGTGCACTGTCAGGCAAAACTGAACTTGTGTTCTGTCAATATTTCATGTCTTTTTTTGTGCAAAAAGTCACACTTGTCAAAAGAAACGTGCTTCAGTTCATAGTTTGAGCTGGCCTGTGCATCAACTATCTGAAATCTGGTTAAGCTGGTTTCATAATAACTAATTAAGTAGCTTTTCACTTCTACAATTATTCGAGCGCACATTTCACACACGCATAAGCACACCGTTCTCATCTTTACTAAAGCATTAATATCTACTGAAAATTGTGGAATTATCCGTCCTTTTAGCCGAATAAACAAGTACCAAAGTCTATATTTAAATTTAAAAGTATAAAAATGCTTTTTGTAGCCATTAATTTCAATTGATATTCCGATGGCGCTGCAATTTATTTGCGTCCAATCTTTACCGCAAACTGCAATCTGATTTTGCTGGTACTGGAAGTCTAAGTTAATTTTCACCTGTGAATTATTTTTAATTAATCTACCTTGATAGACAATCTCTCTGAGACTGGTTGCGAATAAGCGGAGCGATTTTCTACACTATAGACATTCCATTGCTATTAGGGCGAAATATCTCTATGTTATGTTCCAACTTCAGCATGCAGAAAAGGTTAAATTCTTTGTAGCGAAGACCTAACGCTACGCACTTAAGTAACAGCACGTGTATGTCTAGCGACTAGCAAGTTCGCATTTGACTGCAATAATAGGCTCTTGTTAGCTTGCACAGCCCAAAGAAAGTCAATTTAACGCATGAGTGACGTGCTCACAGAGAAATTATTAGCCGAAGATGACACTTAACCCAAAACCAAATATCTATTCGCGAGAAAAGACCCCTCGTCCTCCTGGACGCGTGCAGAATAAATCAAAAACAGAGCCAACTCAGCGTAGAGTGAACACATAAATTAGTTATATGTTATGAGATGCTATATCATGCACACACAATATATATATATATATATATAAAATCATATTGTCGACATAGACTAAACATTGCATATGATAGACAATGCAATTCAACTGTCATACCGATTTCATCCTCATTTGGCAATTATCAGTGGTAACCAGAAAGGTTGTGGCTGATAGCTATGCAAATCATTTCCCAAGACACTGTAGCAACGTAGTGCACGCAATCTTCCTTCGCCTAGATCTTTTTTGATGTTGCTTTTGACCAAAAGTTCTCACAAACCACACCCCAATCACTCAATTGACTACAAACACCATGCCACCTGTGGTAGTGACAGCGAAGCCAGTCTACTTGGTGAATTTAATGTAACGTCTAACAAAATGGTAGTTTACACCAAGGAAACAAACATATAATGCGTGGACACTGCACAAGGCTATCAACTTTAGCGGAAGAAACAGAAATGTAACATAAATTAACTACCATACTAAACACTTCCTGCGTTAGATTAAGCTCTTTCCCGGTTTGTTGTCTATTTTGGCAATTTATGGCAGCCGTGCAATAATTAGCTTTACCACTTCACTTTAGCAGAATCAAGATTGAAGGAACTAATACATTTGTATTTATATAATTAAAAGGACATTGGTTGCGCGAGCGGTGATAACAATTGCTTTTTAGTCAAGGTTGCCATCAGTTTAAACTGAGAATTGCATAGTGTGGAAAAGACAATCCATCCAGTAGACGGGTTTCGTCCTTATTGGGAACTCAGCACGTACGGGCCAGAATTTGCCGCGGACAGGCCTGATTCTGGCACGTCTGCTTCGGTATCTGGTGCTTTTCTAAATCCATTATTTTTCACATTACGACTAAAGGGACGCTATATGGGCTCTATCTAAAGTAAAAGCTAAACAAAAAAACATTAGTTATTATATAACTGAAAACTGTGTGTGATGTGTAGCAGTGGTAACATCACCAGATTCCAAAGCAGACGTGCCCAGGTTCGAGCCCTGTCCGCGACAAATTACGGACAGCACATGATAAGTTCGCAATAAGTACGCAACCGGTCTGCGGGATGAATTTATTTTTCCACACTATACAAAACCTTTGCATTTGTCTTCCACGACGGCGCGCTGAATTAAAAGGCGTAGAAGTTGTAAAATATGCCGACAACGTAAAGGTATGGCTCTCCTCCTTGCCTAGCAGAACTGGAAATAAGTTTGCACACTTGCTTCTACAAAGCAATGTTCGCGATTTGATTGCCTTCGGCGTAATTACACACGGTGTAGCTAAGATGGAGCCACAAAAACATACTGAAGTGCGCAAAACATTATTGTGCAACCATATTTATTCTATCAGACTGATTTATCCTCTGCGGCCTTTAGGAATTCCCTTGTTACTAGGCACGCCACACGACCAAACGTCTGCGACCAGTTATGTTGTACCATTTGTAAATACAATTTCCGTCGTAATCAACGCTTATGTGCACAGAAATGGTGTCTACACCTGGGGAAATCTTTCACTGCGACTGTGCAGAATTTGGGCCGACGTCCAGTTAGGCACGAAAACCGCCTGAAAACTGAAGTCAAATCAAAGCTTCGTGAAGAAGTCATACGAGGAGAATCTATTTTGAATACACGACGTTGCTTTCTACCTGTGGAAACGGAAATTATCATCATCATCAGCATGCACAACCATACAACAGCAACTGGTAACTAATTTTTCACTGCAATATAACCATAAGAAGAGAGACAAAAAACAAGAATTTTTGTTTATAATTAAGCACAAAAATAAGAATTTCGGCACACAAATTATTTGTGAGATTTACGAGGGAGAGAGAGAGAGAGAACAAAAGCACCTAGTTACTACGAGTATATTTATCTAGATAGCACACAGAAGTGAGGCAAAATATACCACTACGCAACACCATCCCGGCCAAGTCAGCTTCAGTAGAACCGGACAGTTAGCGTTTAGTCAATGCGCAAGACCTTACGCAGTTTAATCATTCAGTGTAATCGACAGCATAGATTACAGCGGTTTTTCTGAACAGCTTAAACATTTATTTTGGTGTATTGCGCATTTGTAAACGTTGTGTTTGTGCATGTAAATATTTGCCCGTAGTCAGCGAAAATTCTACACTGATAGCCGGAAGGTCCTAGCCAATTGGACCGGCAGCATAAACTGGAATCGTTCCGGTACCCCTATCGAAAATATTCATTAGACTTTAGAGGGTTCGGCTGATGACAATAGTTATGTCTCGTGCAAAAACGCACAAGTTTCAGGACAAGTTAGTAACATGTCAACAGTCGTCCCTATAGAAGGATCCTAATTCTCACCATCATATGCATAAACTTTACTGACAGATATCTTTGGAATGGTTGCGCAGTGCAAGTTTCAAATATTGAATCTGCGCGATTTGCGTTCACGGGTTTTCGCTTTGCACTGTCAGTTTCACAAAGATCCGATTGTCTTCTTTTGGTTACGAAGATTAGATGGTTCCTCATTAACAGCGGCTAGCATGAACGATGTTGAAGCCTTCGGAAGAAAGGGACGACTCTGCACCAAGCCAAAACCAAGACGAACTTGATGCCTACTGGGAAATGGAGATTAATCGGATCCTTGCGTAACTGATAGTGCAAAACGACAACCCTCGAACGCAAATACGCTTAATTTCGTCGGTTCGTAAAGTATTCAGAGGGAAAAGTTTATTTTTGGTCAAATGGCGTGAAATTCTACTTGAGCCAATTTTCCGAGGCTCTCTGGTTCCTTGTTATCTAACATGTACTCAGGATTGCATACATGTATGCATTTAGGTAATTATGTTTGTATGCTTTTTATTTATACGCATATATATATATATATATATATATATATATATATACCATGTAAAGAATACAAATTTGCGCAAAAAGGTGAAACGAAAAGACTACACTCGGAAAAATTAGCACTGTACACGTAACAGCGAACAATTCGAACAGATGGGTAATTCTCAAGCAAACAATACAATAATGACCAGATCTGAAACATCACTTGGCAATACAGTGAGAAGGACCTTTAAATGCAAACCGGCACACACATGAACACAAACGCATACAAATTTACTTATCAACAAAAACAAGAATTAGAAAACCAAGTCATAATTGTTGCCACCCACATATTGAAATGAAAACCCAGAACGTATATAAATGAAAGATTGTAGAGCAAAGTTTTATATATATATATATATATATATATATATATATATATATATATGTTGACAGTAGAAACTAGACATTGCATAATATATCAATTGTTTTTTATAAAATAGTCCGCTTGCCTACGCATTATTAAATAAGTAATTGCCAGGATTGCCGTGACCAAAATAGAACCGGCGCACATAAGCCTCAAAGTCTTGTAACTCATCCACTGTAACACCAAAGCCGTGCTTTCCATACACATGCATAATCGCCATTATCCTTATCTTCATCATCATCATCATCATCATTATCATCATTATCATCATCATCATCATCATCATCATCCTTGCAGACATCAATAAAACCTCCTTTAATAGCTGATGCAACACTGCTACTTAACCATGGAATGAATTACAAATAGAATTAATCTAATAATCAAAATTAATAATGACAAAACAATGCATTTAAAACAAATACATAGATAAAGGAGAGTTGTCCATGAAGGGAATGATCTAGATCAGGTGGAAATAATTACCTAGATAACACACACAGAACGAGGGAACCTCGACTTCCGAACAACAAAATTGAGGCCAAGTCAAATTTAATGCAAGGTGAAATCGGCGATACAGCTTCCAGGCAGTTTGTACTGTATTGCTGGATAAGCAAGACCAAACCGCGCGGTTAACTCAGCCCAACTAAGACGAAAGTGTTAGGAAGATGGTTCTACCGGAAATCCGCAGCAAAATCGCCCCAGACCTCGATGAGATGCCATATCACGCAGATTTTGCAAGCCCAAAATGTCGTGCTCACTATCACCGCATCCTTGTAGACGAACGAGTCCTATTCGACCTGATATGGGGGTAGTTGAATTTAGCTTCTTCTGCCAGGTAAAAATCAGCCCACCTGGTTTATTGCACAAACTTGACGCTGGCTTAGCTTTTCAATGCTCTATCGGGTAATCGAATTGAAAGCCTACGTAAAACGTGCCAGAGCCAGCTCAGTCTACGAAGTTGTTCTTGTTTGTAAAACGTGAGCACTTGTATTCCCGAGTTTTTGATACAGCTACCGAGACATTTAAACCTGTTAACTATGGTCAGGTCATCACTATGCCGCCTTAGAATTGAAGTGAGTGATGCAGGATCACGTAGCTAAAGTTTAGAGGTTGCGATTTCGTATCGAAAGTCGGAACGACGACTGACAATCTATTCGAGGTGGTCTTGGTTAAATCTCGGTTATCGAATAATCATGCAACATCCCAAATTCAACACGTAAATGTTGGACGTGTGGCAAATTGCAGTTTATAATGACATCTATCAAAATATTATTTTAAATGATGAAAATGGATCTCCTTGACAAACACAATGCCAATTTTAAAGTTTTCCAATAATTTATTGGTGACGTTAACGCGACCAGCAATGTTTGCGTACAAGGCACATTTTAATATTTTCAAATTTAGACGTCAAACCTTTTTTCATCATCATCATCATCATCATCATCATCATCATCATCATCGTCATTGTCATCATGAACAGCCATAAAAAGCCAAAAGTGACTAATGTTTCACTGCCATATAACCATAAGACGTGAAGAAATAAGTATATAAATAACAACAGAAATAATATATCAGACAAATTATTAGTGAGATTGACGAAAGAGAGAGAGGGGGCAGAGAGAGAGAAGGAATACTCATACTATGAGTAAATTTATCATGATAACTCACAGAAACAGGTAAAACTAAACCTTCACAACACCACTGTGACCAAGTAAGCATTCGGGCAAGGCAACATCAGCAATAGAGCTTCTGCGGTTTTCACTGTGTCACGTCAAGCAAACAAACCAAACCTCGCAGCCAACTTTGCCCTACTAAGAAAAGGAAGTTACGAAGATGATTCTACCAGACATCTGCAACAAGATCGCCACTCAGCTCAACTCGATGCCATATCGCTAAGGGTTTCTAACCAAGAACTATGATACGCACGTGGACCCCATCCTGGCAGACAAGCAAATCCTTTTCCAACATACATACATACATACATACACACATAAATACATACATACATACATATATACACACATACATATACACACATACAGGCATACATACATACATACATACATACAAACACACATACACACACATACATACATACATACATACATACATACATACATACATACATACATACATACATACATACATTACATACATACACATACATATATACACACATAAATACATACAGACATACATACATACATACATACATACATACATACATACATACATACATACATACATACATACATACATACCTACATACCTACATACATACATACATACATACATACATACATACATACATACATACATAGATACATACATATATACATACATACATACATACATACATACATACATACATACATGCATTCATACATACATGCCTACATACATGCATACATACATACGTAAATGCATCCATACATGAATACCTGCATACATACATACATGCATACGTAAATATATACATACATAAATGCACAAATACATATTTAAAGTCCTCTGTGCATACACACAAATATAAATTCATACACAAATATAAAAACATGCAAAATAAATACAGACATAAACACGTAATGGAAGATATCTGTCTCCGACACAAAACGTCTCAGTAGAGCCTACGCCAACAAGACAGTTATCACCGATGGATCTCGCATTCTGCTAGTTTCTTAAAAAACTCCGCACATTCTAACGCCCCTCGTTTAGTGAGGGAAGAAGCGACGTGGTCACGCGACTGACACCGCGAAAAGTAATCTACGGCTTCCGCCGAGGCTACGTCGTTGGTTCTGCAAGCAATGCCCCAAAAAACATAATTTACATTTCTTGTCTAGGTCCGCCGTTGATGTCATCTCAAAGGGCGGCAGAAGAGAACGAGTCAGCTTGTAACTTTTGCTGATGGTTAATTCCTTCGGGCGCTTAGCCGATAACGGCCTCAACCAAACTGAGCCAATACATCGATTAGAAAGACTGTTTAGGTTCTCGTAGCTGTAGCCGGTTTTCTCCTATCTCTTGCTAAGATAAAGGAAAATCATCGGTATGCATGACTCGAAGACTGATGAGTCAAAGTTTAATGAATTAGACAGGCGATTCCGGAGTAGTTTGCATTAATTACTACATGACCAAAGATTCAATTGGAATAATGCACCTCGAAAAGTCAACAGATGCCACTTCTCCTGTGTCAACAGGGATCCCGAATTAACTAATTCGTTGACAACTGGTAACAGGGCGTGTTTCATCACGATCTTATGCACGTGATCAGATTGGCCATAACGATCACTTATGATGCATTAGGCTCCAGACTGTATCAAACGGACATTTCATATTGTGAATGACTCTGATGTCCTTACTTTTCCTTCAAAAAATAACGTCGTCAACTTATTCCTTGCCAGTAAGCTGACCACGACAACTAATCTCTGTGCTAAATAATGTCCAATGACGTTAGCAAACACCGAATCGACAGAATAATTGAACCAGTTTGGGTATAGAACACATCCTTGGCCGATAGCCAGATCCAATTGCAAAATAACCACAAAGATAACTTATAATAGGACTATATGCCGACGCGTCATTGCGACAAGGTAGAATTAATCGTTACAGTTTTGCCGAGACGCATTTAGTTAGCATAGCACGCCACAAAGTTGACAGTTCTTAGGTTGTCCAAATGGTAGACAGCCGAAAGTGGTGGCGCAACTTAAGTGTGATAAAGTGCATATCTTTGGCATACGCAATGTATTCCTGACCAAACTCCTGTCTGGACTTGCCCTTATTTGCCTCTCACTAAGCAAGACTTCATCTGTGGACAACATCGGTGACCACGTTGGAGGCAACAAAGAGAAAAAGTGGTACTACGGAGTCAAGACCAATTTATGATATAAAAGTATTTGTGATACAAATAGTACTGTCCACAGAAAAATCAAGACAACTGACTAATTACGTGATACCTTGGCTAACATTAAAGAATAGAATTACAGAAATTCCTATTCTGTTGGGAAACATGTTTATCAGGAAAAACGAATTTCATGTGTCTGTAAGCTTGTACTAACATGAATACCGGTATCAAAATTGAAGAAAACGATGGTGACAAGGGTGGATTTGAGAAGAATTTGTACACTGAGTTGTAGGAGTTGAGAATAACCGCTACTTTCTTTAAAAAATATTTTCTGCAATAAATGATTTTAATAAGAATTGGAACATTGTTCGATTTAAACCATTTGAGCCATTTCCTTTGGTTTTTCGTGTTCGCTTTTAGTTTCTGGTTTTCGCTTCTAAAGTTGTGTGTCTCGGCAGAGCGCAGCTCGTCTGTTTTCCTATTATATCAACAAATGCATTTCCATAGCATATTTACTTAATGCATGAAGGTGTCACACCACGTATTACTTTTGTAAATATATTTATTAAGGATAATAGGCCATTCTGACGCGATGCCTTGTGTTAAGGTGTCATCAGGCTTTATTGATACACAATGAAAAACAGTTTACACAGCAGGCTAAACTAAACTTCATTTGAGTACCATGTGGCTAAACAATTCTCAGTGAGTGAACTCGCAGATAACCCATGCAGCAGATTTACACTTTACAGTTTCTCATAGTCAAAAGAAGAAAAAAGTGATCGCGGATTCTCCCAGCAGAACTATGGATATGGATAACGAACTAGACCAAAAATACATTAGACAGCTCGGCTGATTCGATGGACCATTTTACCAGTCAATTTATAGAAGCACAAATGGTAGCTAACTTAGAGGTAGATTGGATAACAAACTAGCATACACAAGCATGCAATTTGGAGGCAAATGGATAATAAGTGAAATCTCCAGGAACCAGCCTAAGTCGTATGTACTTTTGGAAGTACGAGTAAATGTGCTTCAACAGCTACACGAGCTGAGACGTCCTTCCATCAGGGAAATTATCAGGTTGGTCACCGATAGATGCAGATTTCCGAATATTCTAAAGACATACGGATATGTGTAAGGGTGTTGTGCAAGGTGTAAAACATGCAAGCTTTCGCGACATAACAAGGCCGAAGTTGAAAATAACAAGATATCTGTCGATCGGTTCGTGCATGTGTACATCGACATTGTTGAAATGCCAAAAATTAACGATCGTAGGCATTTATTGGCTATGATTGAATGTTTTAGTTGTGAATGTGAAGTAAAGATTTCGAAGAATATGACTGCAAAGAAAATTATCATAATATTCCTACATAAATTCATAACACGTTATGGTTTGTCAATAAATGTCACCAATGATTGTGTTAATCGATTTATGTCCTAGCTTTCCATACAGTCGTACAATATCACGGAAATCGGAGTACGGCATACGCGTGCACAATATCCCAGAACAAATTGAATGGTGGAAAGGTTGCGTTGGTATTTCACGTCTGGCTTACTGTATACCGGTGGGTACAGTTGGTTACACGGTATTCCTAGACTTTTTTAAATGCATACATGCTATTGACCACAGATAGGAAATTCCAGAGCCGGAATCGCATATAAATAAAAATATAGTTCATCTGGAGACTTTCTTATAGAAACGCCAAATTGTATCTATTAAGCCTCCCATCTTATAGAATAGTTTGTAGGAGCTCTCAGATATATGCTGTCGCTTATCTCCACCAAAGGCTAGAAATGTCAAATGAGAGTGTTGTGTCGTGTGATTTGAAACTGGTCTAGTATGTGTATATTACCAACGAAAAAAACGTTTCGTGACTTCAGATTATACAGGACCTCACATAGTCAAGATAATGAATGAAAATAACGCAATAATGGCACAGAAGAGTGTGAAGCCCTGGAATGAAGCACATCAAAGTTTACTTGGTTGGCAGCTGAAATTAAAGAACAAGACCAATCTAGTGACCAAAAATTCGAGACCACATCAGAGTTGCAAGATCCGGCGTCGATAACGAAGATATTGAAAGACTATAAACGATAAAATATACCTAGTGCAGCAGGGACGCTAATAGAAACATGTACGGAACGAACGCCTCGTAGACCGGCAAGAGGAGATTACATTTATTTGTAGACGCGTATATAAGGTATGGAACCCCTCCGACAAAAAAGAATCAACAATTTATTTGGACGTATAAATAACTGCTGGTTTCCTAAACAAATATGAAAAAATATATCTTAATAACTTTTGTTAAATGCTTGCTTTTATTCTACACTAGCCTTTTTGGTTGTGTGTTTGTACTGGGTTTCAGATTATAGTTTACGTAGTTGAAAGTGCAGCTCGCTTGTGTTACTGAATATTACAAAATATTTCTCAGTGAAATATTTACATTTTTTAGAGAGTGCTTCACATTAAGTCTTACTTTACACAAATACCTATTGAGGATAATAAGTAAATTTGAATTCAGAGTTCTCTGGTTCACACCAGAAACGTGTTGAGGCAGTGAGCTACCTCGGGTCTAATTTAAATAAATCAATCTTTATTATTCCAGGTTCTGTATGTGACATCGGCAAGTTCGAATAATTAGGATATTTTTAAGAAAAAATCTCCACATAAAAAGTTTTAAAATTTTCATGTTCGGAAATTTGAAGCTACCGCTGGTTTCTCAAACAAGGTTATGATTATAAAAGTTATAGTACTTACTCGGGCGTTTTCTTTGTTTGAATTATAACAGTTGCCTGTTTATCTTTGATTACTTTAAAAATCACTGAGTATTTTCAGTTTGTTTATAACGCTCCAACTGCGTGCTAGCATAGCCATATATGTTTTCCTTTATTTGATCTCCAATTTTAAGCATTTTTATTAATAGTAATTTTCATCTTTTATCTCGAGAAGGATTTCAAATTGTTCGGCGGGTAATCTGATTTGTTACACTGTTTTAAGGTCGTCACATACGTAAAGGTATAGAAGAACAATCAATAATACGGCGTGTATTAAAACTATGATTTAATAAAATATTTTGTAATATATCTTATTTTGATTGAAATGGAAAACGGCATTAATTGTAAGAACACACAGCATTTGATCAATGGATAAAGAGAAGTTAGCATAAGGGAAGTTGATAAAAACAATGATGTGGAGGTCAATTAACTTGCTGGAGTTTAATTAAATTCTCATATAAAATTTAATAATTTTTTATTTTGGACATTTGATGTTATCGCTGGTTTCATAAAATAATACTTTGTATATTTTTAAAAATACTGTAATTTTCTTTTTTACAAATTGTCGAATATTTTGGCTTGTCTTTAGTGGTTTTATAATTCAGTCTTCTTGAGATCTTGAATTTCGTGGTACGATTTTCTGCGTGGTTCTGGCTTGCGACATTTTGATAATAAAGTATTGAAGTTTACAACAAATATACTATTCTAAATTGACCTTACGGGAAGGATATGAAATTTGCTTCAGGTAATTAACGTAAATAATTGTTTTCAATGTTTTCAATTCAGTTCAATTCTCTGTGGCATTCAATGAGACGGTGAACACACACACACTGTTATAATAAATATATTGTAATAAATCTTATTTAAAACATATGGCTAACGACGATAAATGTGAGGATAAAGAGTAATTAATCAAAGGAATTAAGAAATGTAGTTTAAGAGAATTTAATGAGGGATATAGTTGTTATAAATTAGATGATCATTCCGTATACATGCTTTATCCGAGCTTACCATCTAAGAGGCTCGCCTATTGTAGTGAATAAACGGCCCCTTCAATGAGGCATTTATTTGTTCTGAGTGATGGCGCTGTAAGAACTGAGTAATTAACTTGTTATAAATTTAGTAACTACTCCAGTGATAATCCGAATATTAATCTGGTGTCAATGGGAGTAGTTATTAGGTAGAGCTAAGAGCCTCTACAGACAGTGAGCATTTGACATAGCTGTAGAGGAAAATATTTCCGACAAAATTATTGAAATTTCTTGATAAATTTAAACCACCGTGGCTGATTGAAACAAATATTATTTGCGGTTTTTCAAAATTTCCCTATTTTTGAAGGATAACGGGTTTCATTTTGTTTTTAATTTCAGATTCTCGGGATTCTTTTGTCTGATCTTATTTTTAGGTTACACAAGGAATCTACCTACACAAACTTTCCTTTTTTTGGATTTTACCTTCAGTTACCTAGGACCTTTTCCTAACCCACCCGATCTCTCATTTATTTTTGACATTTCAATACCCATTGTTTTCTCTTTCCTCTCATCAACAAGTCTGCTCTTCTATCTCACTCCACCATGAACCAGCTCTCGTCGCAAGCCCCCATCTCCCCGTTCATCACCCAAAAGCTTATCTCTAACATCACTGATCTCCAACAGCAGATGGCGGACATCTCAGGATTAATTGGAGCCCTGACAGGCAACCTCTCATTACCCACTATTCAACCCCATTTGTTGCGTCAGGCTGACGCGTTTCTGAATGGGGTAGCCAGGGAGGTTGCCCTAAGAAACCATAACAAGAGAAACATCTTCTTATGGTCCCCACGCTCCCCAGTCTCAAAGGATGCCCTGGCCTCTGATTTGATCAGCCAATTAGGAGACAACTTTAGCCAACTTAAAGAAATCTCCTCGGGTAAAGGTCAAGCCTTTATTCTTTCCTCACACAAAAGACTGTCTGACGATGAGCTTCGTCACATAAAATTGCACTCGCCCACTTTAGCATCTGGGAAAATCAAACTAAAGCGTGATCATACGCTACTTCAGAGAACCCTAGAGAAAACCCTAACACCTCAACCCGACTCCACCCCCCCACCTCCAGCTCATCACGCCTTTCCGGGCTGGAGCAATCCAAAGAAAAGCCGCTCTGTTCACGGCGGAATCCTCGGTGATGCCCCTTCCTCCGGTCCACTCCTACAGACACCTTCCCGATTTGAAGGCCTCCCTCTCACTTTTAGCCCCTACACCGCAACCAATTCTCCCTCTCAGTCTCAAGCTCTACCTCGTCGACGAGGCCGACCACGCTGCTCCAAGCCTACTAACAACGAAACCTCTCTTCCTAGTACGTCCGCAGGGTCCACATCTCCACGACAAGTTATTCCTGGGACGGAAGCCACCACTCAGAGACCGAACAAACGCAAGTCGGCCAAGGCCAAACGGGACTCGGACCCAGCCCCACCAACCTCAACTCCCGCTATTGAAGCCATTATCGACCCCACCCAAGACTTCAGCGTCTGAGCTCCCGATCAGTCACTGTCCCCGCTCTCCCCATCATCGCACCCTCAGGGTGCTCTCTCGTGCCCAGACTTCTCGCCCCCTTCTTGCTTTCAAACCATCCAACTTCCTCACCCACCTGACAAACGAGGGACAAAAGAAATCCACATCGATGCTGACCACTCCATCCTTGTCAATGAGCGGTCAGTCACCCTCATCAGCCCTAGATCTCGTCCCACCCGCCAGCGGAAAGCCCCCCCACGCTTCTCCTCCCCGATCTAACCATCTCTCTCTCAGAGCACTCTCCGCAATTCTCATCAATTGCAGATCACTTACGCCAAAATCAATCATCTACGAGCTTTTCTATCCTCTAACGAGATAGACATTTGCTTTCTTGTTGAGACCTGGCTGTCCCCTTCCATCCACTGTGATGATCTCTTCCTCATTCACGGATACACGTTTCTTCGTAGCGACAGAACTGTCGGCCGCGGGGGTGGTCTAGCCGCCTATGTTCGATCCCTTCTTATGCCCAAACGCTTACCGACATCAAACACTCAAGGATTAGAATTTTTCTCGTTTCAGCTACTAATCCACAACCAAAGCATATCTACCTGCGTTGTCTACAGACCCCCTAATCTCTCACTCATCGACGACACTCGCGAGGCTCAACTCCTTTCTACTTTTTTCTCTCTACACTCTGATCGGTACGTTGTTGTGGGTGATCTCAACCTCCCCTCGGCTAATTGGCATAACCTAGCTTCGGAAAGTCACCCACTGCTCCGACTCTTCGCGGACAACTTGCTACATCAATTCGTGCACTTTCCGACCCGAGGACACAACCAGCTGGATTGTGTACTCTCCAACAACGAGGTGACCGATGTTCACTCTCGGGAGATCTTCCCTAATCTTGATCACTGCCAGGTATCCTTCCTCTTACCTCTCTCATCCTCCACCCATCGAGAAGACACATATCCGTTCAGGAGATTCACCAACTGGGAAGAGTTTCGCCGACTCTGTGACGCTGTTAACTGGAGGGACCTCTT